>VDFB02098120.1:0-17383 GCA_007258455.2 Sequoia sempervirens | reverse complement strand
AGTGATTATTTAATTAATCTTGATTAATATTGTTAGAATTTTTATATTTGATTTAATTAATTAAATTAATTTATTTTGTAAAGTGATTTTATCTTTGTGATTAAATTTATTTTATAAAGTGACTAAATTAATTAGAAATTAATATGTGAATTTTGAATTATTAAATGCATAAATATCTTGTAAATATTTGTGATTTGGTTGAAATGATATTTTATTTGTGACATGTCTTAGAAAAATTAAACACTCTTGTTGGGAATTAATTCTCGAAGAGATTGATATTGGATGGGCGATGTCTCTCCGCCTTGGTGCGGAAGAAATTCACAAGGTTCTACCTCGGCCGGGCCCCGCTCTGGTGCTCTGGGGCGCTTTTTGCCATCTCAAGGTGGGACCGCTTATTCAGGGTGCGAGGGTCGCTTGTGGGCTGACCATTGCCCCGGCTTTGTGGGCAAGTTTTGTTCCCTCGGCTCTTCTAGTCAGCTACAAGTGGGTGGTTCTCACCATGAGGAGTGTTGTGTCCCGAGTCTGAGGGGTCTCTTTGGCCCCTACCATCTTCTGGTGTAATGCGGGTTTCTGGCCTATGGAGAATCGGGATTGTTTTTTGGCTCAAGTTTCATCCAGAGATTTGGAGATGGTAGAGTCGTCTTCTTCAATGCATGCCAATGTAAAGGAGCAATTGGGTAAACCACAATCGGGGGATGGAATACCCTCTTCAACAGGGATGTTTCGTTTGAAGAAAGTAAATGGTTGTCTTGAGAGATCCGAGGATCGTCCAATTCTGATTATTCAACCTAAGCAAGTTTCAGAGGATGTTGATTATTGGTGTAATCATGCCCTTATTTGCAAATTTTTGGGCCTTCGTCTCTCTCTACCTGTGTTGGAATCTTGGGCCCGTCGGGTTTGGAACCCTGAAGGGGATATGGAGATTATTTTGGCTGCTAATAATTACTTTCTGGTTATCTTTTCAAATCTTATGGATAGGAATAGGGCTTTTGAAGGGGGCCCATATTTCTTTAACCAAGTTGGGCTCTTCATCAAGCCTTGGCACATGGGCTTCAACTCTGCCGAAGAGATCCCCTCCCGGGTTCCTGTGTGGATTCGGCTGCCGAGGCTTCCTCTGGAGTTCTGGAGGGAAGATATTCTTCACTCAATATCTCTGCTTCTTGGCAAACCTGTGGGATCGGCTTCACAAACCCAAGATCGTAAGGTAATTTCTTTTTCTCGCATTTGTGTAGAAGTAGATTTAAATAATCCATTACCAGATTCTATGGAAATTCGCATGGGATCTTCTTCTTGGATCCAACAGCTGGATTACGAGACCCTACCTTTTAGATGCAGAATTTGTCATGAATACGGTCATTTGCACCGCAAATGTCCCAGATTTAAATCCTCCCCCCGGGCTGCCCCTGAACCTCCTAGGGGGGACAAGGGAAAGGCCCCGATGTCTAATGAACCTATGGATAATGAGGGTTTTATTCCGGTTAAGCCCCGTAATAAAGGCAAAGGAAAAAAGAGATCTTGGCTGGATAGACAGAATGAAGATACTTTTAACAGGTTTGAAGTTCTTGATAATTTGACACAAGAGGAAGGCATTCCAGTTGAGATCTCTTCTGGAGATAAGGGTCTACATGAAGTTCAGGATGAGAATGAAAAGAAAGAGGATCAAATTTTATCTTCAGAGGTTCATCAAGTGGATCAGATGGCTGTGGCTTTGTCTTCTCAAGCTCAGGATTTCAGGGTTCCCCAGGGGTCTCAGACTCTGTTGGGCTCTGTTGTGGTGGTTCCTGATCCCCCTGCTCCTAAGGGGGCTTCAGAATCTGTAAAGGGTAACAAAGCTCCTTCTATTTTAGGCTTACAACAGAAATCCTTTAAGAAGGGGCCTCTTGATAAACCGTCAAAGAGTGGAAGGAAGACTGATCAAGAGAAGGTTAAGATCATGGGTGATACTTTGGTTGAGTCGGGGTCAGTTAAACCCATTGATTCTCATTTCTCCCACCCCCATAAATGATTGTTTTATCATGGAATGTAAGGGGGTTGAACAGCATCCCTAGACAAAAGGCTGTTCGCAGATTAATTGAATCTCAATCACCAGATGTGGTCTTCATTCAGGAAACCAAGCTTTCAGTTGACGGTTTGGCGAGTTGTGCTCCGCGTATCTGGCCCCAAGGCAGTTGGCAGGGGGTGGGTGCTTTGAATAGTGCAGGGGGGGTGGCTTGTTTCTGGAACCCGAGGAGAGTTTCCCCCTTATGGTGGATGTCTAGTCGCTCTTCTATTTCTCTGGTTGCCTCTTGTTTTGCGACTGGAGAAAGGTGTCTTTTATCCAATATCTATGCTCCTACTGATCTTTCAGGTAAGTCTAGTCTATGGGCTCACATTCAATTCATTCGGGCCTTGGATCCGTTCCTCCCATGGATTATGGCTGGTGATTTTAATGTTGTTACCTGCTTGGATGAAAAACGTGGTGGATTAGCCAGGCTGGACCCTTCTGCAAATTTGCTCAGGAATATGATTGGCTCCCTGAATCTCATTGATGTGAAGCCAACCAATGGTGTATTTACATGGAATAATAGGAGATGTGGTGGTGAGGCTATCTCAGAGAGGCTTGATAGATTTCTTGTCTCCTGCTATTGGCTGAATAGTAGGTTGATCACAAGTTCTGAAATTCTTGACTAGAGGGGCTCTGATCACTGGCCTATCAAGCTCTCTGTCACCGTTTATGGAATCACCAAAAATCCCTCTTTCAAATTTCAGTTGATGTGGTTAAGAGATCAATCTTTGCATGATCTTATGTTGGATTGGTGGCAGGAGGGGAGGCCTACCCATGGGACGGCCATGTTTATTTTCACTAAGAGGCTTCAACATGTGAAGTTCAGGCTTAAGAGATGGAATAAACAGTGTTTTGGGAACCTACAAGCTCAGAAGTTGGTTGCCCAGTCCAAGTTGGATTCCATCACTCGTCAGATTCGTGACCAGGGGTTGACCTCAGACCTTAGTATTGCTGAGTCTTTGGCTCTAAAGGGATTAGAAGAGTGGGAGCTTCGGGAGGAGATCTTCTGGAAGCAGAAATCTCGCATTGATTGGCTTCAGGAGGGAGATAGGAACACCGCTTTCTTCCATAATTCGGTTAAGGCTCGGAGGCAGGGGAACTCTATCTCCTCTCTAGTTTCTCAAGATGGGGCTCAGCTTTCCTCCAGCGCTGATATTTCCAGGGAAGCTGTCAATTATTTTTTTAACCTTTTTTCTAGGGAGGATATTGCTGCTAGGGCTGAGGAGGGGGCCATTTTGGATTGTATTCCCCAACTGGTCTTTGCTGAGATGAATGGGGTTCTCTTATGTCCTATCTTGTTACCTGAATTGGAGAAAGTGGTGTTTAATATGAAAAAAGGCAAGGCTCCTGGTCCGGATGGGTTTCCGATTGAGTTCTTTCAGGAGTTTTGGGAAATTATAAAGTTTGACCTCCTTGAGGTGATTCAGGAATCACATAGGAACAAGCAGATGCTCAAGTCCATGAATTCTACCTTCTTGGCTCTCATACCCAAGATGGAAGGAGCTAATCGACTGGCGCAATTCAGGCCTATTGCGTTATGTAATGTGGTTTACAAGATCATCACCAAGTTGATTGCTGAGCGGCTCAAACCACTCCTCGGTTCTCTGATCTCTGCGGAGCAGGGTGGTTTTGTTGAAGGGAGACAAATTTTGGATGGCGTCGTGATAGCCATGGAAGCTATTCATTCTATGGCTAACTCTAAGGAGAGGGCTATGTTTATTAAACTTGACATGTCTAAAGCTTATGACCGGGTGAGTTGGGAATTCTTACAAAAAACTCTCCTGGCTTTTGGCTTTGCTGAGGAGTGGGTGAATTGGGTCCTTAGTTGTGTTACCTCTGCCTCTTTCTCGGTTCTTATTAATGGGGAGCCTTCAAATCTGTTTAGTGCTTCTCGGGGTCTCCGGCAGGGGGATCCTTTATCTCCTTACTTATTCATTATCATGGCAGAGGGTCTTGGAAGATTTATTAAATCTCAGGTGAGTCAGGGTCTTATCCGTGGTTGGAGCTGGAGCAACTCTCTTCCTTCCTACTCTCATCTTCAGTTTGTGGATGATACGGGGCTGATGGGCTTGGCTAGAATTAGTGAGGCTGTGAACTTCAGGAGAGCTCTTGACATCTATTTGAAGGCTTCAGGTCAGTGTATTAATGATGACAAGTCTTCCATTTATTTCTTTAATACTCCTCAGCGTATTCAGAGCAGGATTGCTAGGATCTTAAGATTTCAGATTGGTTCTCTCCCCTTGATGTACCTTGGGATCCCTTTGGCTTTGGGAGCCCAGCGTAGAGATTACTGGCAGGGAATTTTGGATAAATTCCGGAGTAAGGTTAGTCATTGGACTCACAGGTGGCTATCTTCTGCTGGGAGAATGGTTCTTCTAAAGACTGTGGTGCAGTCTCTCCCCATCTATAGGTGTTGTGTGCAGGCTCCCCCATCAGCCTTTGTGCGGGAATTCGATGCTCTGTCTCGGCAATTTCTCTGGTCTGGCAACCTTCTTTCCTCGAAATGGAGCTTAGTCAAGTGGGAGTCTGTTTGCAGGCCGAAGCATGCTGGGGGCCTTGGTCTTAGGTCTATGGCTCTTGCTGTCACTACCTTGGCGGCCAAGCTATACTGGAGGTGGTGCAACAATCAGGATCAGGATTGGGCTAAGATTTTGGCCCACAAGTATATCCCCGGTGTTGATTGCCTTGATGTGCCACGTCTTCATTTGATGGGCAAGGGTTCTTGTATTTGGGATACTCTTAAGAAGGGTGCTCAGCTGATTAAGGAGGGGCTCTTCTGGATCTGTAATAGAGGCTCTGATGCTCTTTTTTGGCAGGACTCTTGGGATGGCCACCCGCCCATTCTTTCTAGTTTTCCTCAGCTTCAGCCTCTTTGCCATATTTTCTCTGATGCCGGTTGGATTAAGGTGGAGCATTTTAAAACTGTCAAGCGTACTGGTCAGGTGACGGTGGCTTGCTGGAAGGATCCTCAGGAGTGGCCCTTGGGTGGTTCTGATGAGGATCGTGATGTTCTTGCTAGAATTTTGAAGGACAGACTTTGCAGCTCTCTGAATGGGAGGGATGTTCTGGCTTGGAGTCCTAGTCCAAAAGGTAAATTCACTGTTGCTCAAGGCTACGCTATGCTTGACAAGAACTTACATGGTCCGGCTGAGGTGCACTGGTGGAAGAAGGTTTGGGACAACTTCTCATGGCCCAAATGCAATTTTTTCTTATGGTTGGTTGCTCAGAGGAAGTGCCTCACTTGGGAAAATCTTCGCATGCGAGGTTTTCAGGGTCCTTCTATTTGCCTTCTTTGTTCTTGCAATGAGGAGTGTACCTCTCACTTGTTCTTTCTTTGCCCTTACTCTAGAGAGTTGTGGCATAGATGGTGGGAGGCTTGGCAACATGGTTGTATTCATGCTACCTCCTTGATTGACTTTTGGGAAAGTTTGGGCAGACCTCCTACAAAGACTTCTTTCCTGCAGGTGGCCTGGTCTATTGGGCCTACTCTCATTCTCTGGAACCTTTGGCTGGAGAGGAACCGAAGAGTTTTTTGTGGCTCCAATTTGGGAAGTTCTCAACTGTGGAAGAAGATTCTTAGCAGGCTCCAGGAGACTATTTCAGCTAAGTGTGATATGTCTATTAATACTGATCCTGGTGATCTGGCTATTTTGCGAAATTTGAACTTGGGGGATAGTAGCAGGGGAAGCCTTGCTGGTAGAAGATCCCGCCATGTCAGGCAACGGGTCAGTCGCGATGGAAGGTGGACGCCTCCCCCAGTGGGGGTCTTAAAAATTAACACTGATGGTTCTTCTCGTGGGAACCCTGGTCATGCTGGTGTTGGGGGTATTGGTAGAGGTAATGATGGTGGTGCTGTTTTTGTCTTCTCTATTTACAAAGGGCAACATTCTAATAATCTGATGGAGGCCCTTGCTATCAAGATAGCTGTTGAGCGTGGATACTCTTTAGGTTGGCGGAGGATCATTTGTGAGTTTGATTCTCAGATTGTGGTGGATATGCTGAATAACCAGAAGCTGGAGGATGTTAGTTGGCAATTGGCTTCTGTGGTCAGGCAAATTCTGAGTCTTTGCAGTTCCTTGGATTATGTCTCCTTTTGTCATATCCCTAGAGAGTGGAACAGAGTGGCCGATTGTCTGGCGAAGTGGGCCTCTGAGAATGTGGACGACTGGGATATTAGTGGAAGGGATGAGTTACCTTCTGATTACTTGGGGACTCTAGAGAGGTTATTAGTGGAGTGATAGGGCGTATGCTCCAAGGTTGGCTTGGTTTCCTTGCGGGTTGGTCTTGTTTCTAGTGTGGGCTCTCAATGGGCTTGTACTTCATATTGATTGAATAAAATTTTACCCTCTTAAAAAAAAAAAATTCTCGAAGAGATTAATTGCATTAACTGAAAGAGGAAAGAGGCTACTTCACGGCGATAAAAAAAGATATTTTTGAGAGAGGTTTATATTGGTTGTGAAAAATTGGGGAAGAAGTTCTCGAGAAAATTTTGGCTTTGGTTTTGTTTTCATCTTTCTGGAAAAGTGTATAATTTGGAAGAATCTTGGTAAATTGGAATGTGAAGGTGAAACTCTACGTCAAACATCATTTCCTTAAGCATCTGGAAACAGGTTCTTTATATTGTTTTTATTGATATGCAAATTGGAAAGATTGCCTATACAAGAAGAATATGTTATCTATGTAGAAGCTTTAATATATTTTGTAAATTTGAAAGATTGTCGTGTTTGGAAAATTGTTGTGAAAGCTTAGAGCTTCTGTAGAAATTGATTTAAAAAAAAAAAAATAGAATACCTAGAAAATTTTTATAGTGAAATCTGAGAGCCTTTGTAGGAAATTGTTTTTAAACAATAGAAATCTCAGAGGGAAAACAATAGAGGATTTGGAAAATCTCTGTAGAAATGGATTTAAAATCTTCATGTTAAAATTTGTAGAAAACCTCTAATTGTATTGGAAAAGATCTTCCTGTAGAAGATTATTATTTTTCTTCCATTTAGATTTATTTGGCTGGGAAATTGAAACCTCTAGAAGATTTTCTAAATACTTCATGTAGAAAACTTTTTGTGAAAATAAATTGCCCGATTGAAGCATTTATATATATATATATATACATAGTTGTGTGTGTGTGTGTAAAAGGCAGGCAGTGTGTGTGTGTATTTTTATATGTTGGTTGAAGACCTCTTGAGAAACACTCTGAAAATAGAAATTTATATAAAAAAATTGAATTGAAAATTAGACGCATTTTTAAAAAATCGCCTGCAAATTTTAAGAAATATGCCAAAAGGCCACTAGGCTACCCCCTGTCCTCCCAAGGAGGCATCATGGGAGTGGCCTTCATAGTCTGTGGCACCCCATATGGGGAGTTGATTTGTGTCGGCCCACCAACCACTAATGGTGTATAAATGATAATTTCGCCCATTCTTTCTGATATATGTGGTGGATTTTAATTTATTAATATATATATGAGCATATTTATTTAATTCTATGAAGTTTTGAAAATTGTACCTAGGTTTTAAATATTATACATATTTAATGTATATATATATTTAAAATGTATTTCTATAATAGATGCATGCAAAAGCACAAATTTGATAATTTTAAAACGAAATGATGTAAAAGGGAAATTGATTTTTATTTAGATGTAATTTGGAAATTGAAATAAAAAAATAGATTTAATTTCTTTATTTGTCTGTAAGTGAAATTGTAATAAGCTAGTTTGTTTGGGCAATTTGTTATTGTATTTTCTTGAAATGGAAATTAGATTTAAGAAATCCTAATGGTAGCTTTATTTCCTATTTGAATTGCTTATTTAATTGTGATTTCTTCTATTTACGTAAGTTGGGGAAATTGGTTAGTTATGTATGTAAGTCTTCTAGATGATGTTATTTTATGAGTGGGTTGTTGTGATTTATGGTTCAACCCTTTGTTTTCCTTGGGTAGTGCACTTAGTTGTAATTCAATTAAACACCCGGTTACTACGAATGGGATGTGTTGCCTCTTGCATTATGGTTGATATTTATTATCATTTTTTGTGCACTTTGTCTACCCTTGGGTTTTGGATTAGATCCTTGTGTTGTTAGTAGGGGAGTGGCTCTCAATGGGGATCGACACACAAAGTGGTGCCAGGGTAACTCATGTGAGAGTTAGTTAATTTAGTGGAAATTAAATAAATGTATTAGGGGAAAGGGTAACTTAAATCATATAACTTGTTAATTGTGCCTCACTCATGGGCTCAAGGGCTTGTTTAGACTTGGGATGAAACGAGAAGTCCTAGAATAGTAAGATCATTATCTTGTCCCTTTGAAATATATTTGATTCCGCATCGGTTTGCATGTGGGGTCAGGGGTCGTGAGAGGCTACCAAGGTAACCCAAGATGGGGGTCGGGGCCTAGAAAAATCTGCCAGGGTAACCCATGCAACTTTGTGATGACACTCCTCCTATGACAACAGTATGTATTGTGCAGTTGATATACTTGATTATTTTACTCTAGAAGCAATGTAACCTTTATGTATGTATTGTTCTTGTATGGTATAGTATTATGTGTTTCTTGTGTCTATAGGTTGTTGGTTTTGCCTAGGAATCCCTTCTAGTATCTCCTAGCATGGGGGCTGGGCCTTCAGGTACCACTTAGTTGGGTGGAACATGCACCTTACACCGTTGGGTTTCCACTTCATGTTCATGATGGTGGGATCTTCTAGATTGGAGAGCTCACATGTACCCATTGCTTTGTACTATTTCTTATGTTCTTTTGTATTAGTTGGATGCTTTGTATATGTACTACTCCTCATTTGTTTTTGAGGAGGATTCTTGTATCATTGTAATTGTAACATTATTGTATGATCTTCCTCATTTTGGAAATGAGTCTTGTAACTACTTTATGGAATGAATGCAATCTATGGATGATTCTTTAACGTACTTTGTATCTTATGAGATGAGTTTAATGCTTTGGATGTATGTTATTTATTTCATGAGTATTATTTATATGCTATGGATTAGTTTACTTTTGTATATTATGGGAATGTAAGTGTTGTCGCATACCTTAGAGGATGCATGTGTTAAGTTTAGTTCACTTGTTATTAATTACATTTTTAAAAAAAATTGTTACGCTTCCATTGTGTTTGTGTCATCCTCTAGGGTTACGTGGCGGGGTGTTACAAATAGGAACATGTGCAAATTGATTCCCATCGTTACTTTATGGTTTAAATTTAAGCTTTAATGTGCAGTTGCACAGCCACCTACATGGCTTACCAAGTTGTTTGATTATGCCCAATCTGGTGCTATATTATGGTGCCATAATAACCTTTAAAAATTTCTTCAAAAGACTTATAAATCAGCTAAGACTCCATGACTAATGAGTGGTAATTTTTCCATATTAATATGGCATTCAAAATACAACCATTTAATATAATATATATTTATATATATACATATATATTTATTTATTTGCACCATATACATATACATATCTATATATATTTGTATATACATACAAACATACATATATATGCATTTACTCATTATATATACATGCATATATATATTTATATATATTATATACATTATATTTATATATTATATACATATATATATTATATACATTATATTTATATATTATATACATATATATATATATATATATATATATATATATATTATATAAATATTATTTACAAAAGCTATTTAAAATCAATTTATTTTGATGATTCAATAAGATCTTAAATGATAGGGGTTTTACATTCTCTTATGACACTTAACCTATCAACTTAGGTTTAAGACTTACCAACTTGATGCTTGAACTAACCTAATGAGGTTTCCAAATAGCCTAAGTGAGTGTGTGTGTGTCAACTCAGATAACAATACCAGATGACTCATATACCAACTCCTCTCCTAGGTGATACTCCCCCTTCCCCTCCAGAGGGCACAAACATTCCTACATTTCACTTAGAGCAATATTTAGGTAGTTAGTTGATTACATTTAAAACATAATCACAATATTATTTAAGCATCTTATAATCATTTAAAGAAAATTCATCACATTATTTATATATATATATATAATGTGATGAATTTTCTTTAAAGGATATATATATATATATATATATATATATCATTTAATCATTAAATACCATAATGACATCTCCATGCATTAAAACTGTATTTAAACATAAAAGTTAAAGTAATTTGGTAAATCAACAATGAAGTGTAATAGGTTCAGACATATAGAAGGTGAAGGTGAACAACTTCTTAGGTGCACATTTTGTTTTTGATTAGAGGTAAAATACAGGTTTTGAAGGGGCCCCAAAACCCTTTACATTAGAAAGCAATTGAAATAAAAGATAACAACATTAAGCCAAAAAACAACTCAATGATAGCGACCCATCAGCAAAAAGTCATCCAAATAGAAGGACCCCACTGGCAACATTACATGCTTTTTATAATATTTGTCGCCTCCATGTCACTAGCCACAACCTTCTATGCATCATCAAAAACATCAAAAATATCCTTTCCAGATGCCCCAACCTGAGCTTTAGTTTTGTTCCTAGTCTTGGCTCCAAGTCCTTCTATATTAACCTCTGAAATCAAAACAATACATTTCTCACAATAGCTTCCTCCTTCCTCCTTTCCTAACAATAGCTTCCTCCTTCCTCCTTTGTCTGCTTACCAACAACAATTACCTCTTCAACATGGGCACTATCTTTACACTTCTTAGCACTAACCACAGGGGAACTAACAACAATAGACTCATATTTACCAACAAATTTATTCACCTTCGCTCCTCTCATCACAGTATCCCAGATTTTCACCATTTGGTCCTCAAGGATGAGGATTCTTCCTTCAAGATTTTGTTTCATTTTTATAGTTTCCTTTGCCACAGTATTCACCATAGAATCTAAGGATTCAAACAACTCATCAATTTGATTATGGATAGAGGACCCCTCAACCTTACTAACCACACCTCTAACTTTGATATTAGTCTTATTAAGTTCATGACAAAACCATTTAAAAAGCTTAAACAAGACAATGGACCCCTCATGAGCATATCCAAGCACATCAGATAAATTTTCTCTATCAATATTAAAAACACCTTTTCCCAAGGCATCTTCTCCACAGAGGAACTAACCCTATCCTGACCAACAGGGGTATCCTTACCTTTTTCAATAGCAGTCGAAGACTTGAGTTTGTGGATGGAGCTTGCAATTTCTTCCGCCACCACGTTTCTCTTCTTAATCCTCACCATATCCACATCTTGGGTATCCACAACAACATCAGCTTCCCCAGAATTATCTTTCAATTGCAAAACCGGCTTGACACTAGGGGAATCATCAGAAAAGAGGCTACCTACAATGGTGACAGGAAGATCCTTCTCCAAAATTTGGCATGCAGATCTCAAAAACCTTTTCTTCCCGCTTCCTTCCCCCAAAACCTTCTTCTCCTTAGCAGCCAGGGACGGTGAGGAGGCCTCCCCATACGAGTCATTCTTCACCTTTGGATCCCTACTCAGCACAACAACAATTTCTTCACTACAAGTTAAATAACCCTCGCTAGCACATGGTTCCCCTTTTTTCTTCTTTCCCGTAGTAGGGGCATGTGGACCCCCCTCCAGAGATGCTAGGGAATTAGGAACAAAGTCCACATTGTCATCCGACTCAGACTCTTTTTCCAAAATCAATTTTCTTTTCTTGATTTTTTTGTTGGTTGGTTCCTCTTCAGAAGCAATCTCATACTCCTTAGTAGGTTTGGATTGTTTTTCCTTGAGGGTGACCATAGGTTTAGCTACTTCAAAAGTCTTCGCATAATCAAAGATGAGAAGAATTAACCCTACATGCAAGATGAGATTTTTTAGATTTTTCTTGTGGTCCTTAAGACCTGAGTCAAGAGACATCAGAAGATAGAATAGGAAAGAAACCCTCTTCTTGTGTTAGAAGTGGTTAAGCAGGATGAACTGGTATGCATTAACCGCTAAAAAAATGGCCTTCCAACGTAATGTAGCACATTAACTCCTCTACAACATCCCCCCATAAAACCTTAAGATAACTTCTCTGATATCCACCACTCCTTGTAGTCCTAAAATCCTTCTCTTCATCATCTTTGAAAAAGATTTTCATCGTGGTCCGCGCCTCCTTTTTATCCCTAAATACTTTCATGTCATCCATAGCTAGACTAGTTATACCAACAATAAATTCTTCGTTAACCTCAAATTCCATCCCATAAAGCTTAAGCACTTTGTCATTCCATCCTTTAACAAAAAGCCTCGTTACCTCAGGATTGTTACCATGAAGTTTCTCCAAGTAGGGAGTTAACCCTCCCTTCTCCAGCACTTGCTAGACCTCCTTCCTCTTCCTAGCCGCTTCACAAGAGGAGGGTTGAACATGATTTATGTCTCCACCCATCTCGCCACAATTAGTAGTAACTAGCTTGAGGGCTCCAATCATAGAACAAAGAAGACTCTGGAAAACAATACAAAAATCACCTAGAATACATGTAAGGCCAAAGTTGGAGTAGAGGATAGT
This sequence comes from Sequoia sempervirens, assembly GCA_007258455.2. Lineage (NCBI taxonomy): Eukaryota > Viridiplantae > Streptophyta > Pinopsida > Cupressales > Cupressaceae > Sequoia > Sequoia sempervirens. Next base: position 4,830 of record VDFB02098120.1, on the reverse strand, counting down.
AATGCCATAGAGTTTCATTTCCTACGACACCCAGCTCCTGTACCAATCTCTTGATTCAAATCTTGCACACCATTCTTTCTCATCACAATCCGCCACATGAGGAAAGGCATGCACGTCGCCAACCATAATGAGAAGTTGATCAAATTAAAATCAACAATGATGGTTCATAGTAGCAATAACCTCTATAGGAAGAGGGCCGTTCAGACCCCACTCCCTAAATTCTTTAACACCAATGTTAGCGAAAATATATGTTATCCCATTACCTTCTCTTAAGATGTGTGATATATAATACTCATCAAAAGATTTCAAAATATCTATTGAGTCCCTTATCAAAGACTCAATAGTCCAAGAGGGGGCATGCAATTTTTCAAATTATTTATGATATTCAGAGAGTCCCCCTCCAACCACACTTTCCTATAACCTTTGGTTTAAGCCAATTTGAGACCATGATAGGCTACAGCCGCTTAGGTGCACATTTTGTTAGTCTAGATAAAGTTTATTATATATTTAGGATTAAAATTGTGGAGCTTGGGGTTGATCAACATGGTTTAGTTCAAAATTTAAGAAAATCATCTTAAACAAGGTAAATAATAATATGATAGTAGCAAATCCATTCAAACTATCAACATTATTCTTCTATCACCAATTCTAAAGCTAAATACTCCCATCTCTCAGATTCATTTTTGTGTATATATTACAATTATGCTTGAACTCTATTAAATAGAACAACTAATGCTTGATCAATTACATTTAAGAGATATTATTCTCTTTACAAATATAAATAATGATTGTGAAAACTAATTAGCCGATAGGATTCTATTGTGGGCTTTCGAGTCCACAAATGCCAGCATACCTATCTCATGCTGTTAAACCTATTCATAGCTACCAGAAAATAATTTTCAGGTTTGTTGCAGATTAATTTTGCTTGCCTGTATATTGTCGAATGAATGCAGAGTTGCAATGCCAACATACAAGAGAATTGAAATTTAATGTGAAATCATATCAAATTGAATTTTGTATATGTAAAATCATATAAAATCAAATCTCGTAGCTGTAAAATCATATCCAATTTTCAAGTGAATGTGGTGCCATAAATGCCTCCCTTACTCTATAGTGGATGATATTTATATCTAATTTTATATTCCCTTCAATCACCCTAGATCATCACCTCCAATTTCCATAAATGGCCCTAGAAGCCTTTACCCTAATATTATTCTATTCATCTTAACATTGTTTCCATTTGCATCAAACATGGCATGGCGTTGGGGTTTCATTGCAAGTTTCTGGCACTGCTTCACCTATGTGATTCTTGAGAGGAAAAATTATATCAAATAATGTTTCAATCATTGAAAGTTCATTAGTTGATCTAAAGCCAGGCTTATGAGGGTGATTTGCATTGCACAACTGGCTACAGGTTGCCCCCATTTTTTTTGATTGCTTTGCATTGTATGCCACTGGTCTACATTACCCAATAGTGGTGTAGCTAATACATTTTTTTTTCTTTTCCATTCGTCATTGAACGTTTGAAGGATGAATTTTAGCTATTTGTTTTGTTGGATTTAGGAAAATATCAATCACATGGGTGACCTGCCATGAGGGAGGCCACAACCCATGATGGGGATCGTGGCTCCCCCATGGGGCTACAACCCTCGTAGCTAGAGGTTGGGACTGGTCTGTGCCACTCCTAAAACATTTAGATTTTTTTTATATACGTATATTTTATTTGAAAGCTTGTTGCATGTATAAATTTTAAAATAATTTACATCTAATTTGGTTAGTTTCCTTGTAGGGTAAATGTTGGGTAGTGGGTATAAGCAACTAGCTACATAAGTGTTTTGTTTTTTATTGATCATTTCTAGTTTACCTTTATGCAACATTTTCCACAAAAAAAAAATGCATATATGGAATAGAAGAGTATGGTTCAGGTCAGATCTAGTACGTCTATGGTTGGCGCTAACACATAGGTCACTAGTTGTGTACATATATGTATGCTATCCATTTGTTCTTCTTTTTACTATGCAACAAGAATACGTCATGCAATACTTACAGTTCCTCTCAATAAAGATAATTTCTCTTGGGCCATGAAATTTAAACAAGTTATTTCATTCTTTTTTTTCACCAACCAAATACAATGGTTTTCTTCCTGTCTAAGTTTTCTTTTATAGAAACATTACACATAACTATTTAAACATACCTCAAACAACAACATAAATTCTATTTTTCAACTAGAGTAATACAGGTTTATTGAAATAGTAAATAAATCAGTGTTTGACCCAAAAAATAAAGAATTCTTGTTGTTTCTATTACTGTGTTCCAAATATTTTATTTTTTTAAAGCATTGATTTTTTGTTTTAAAGTACTTTAAATTAAAATATCTACTACAGAAACACACATGTGTGTTTTTTATTTAAAACAAATGGCCCATTTCATTTTGTAAGAGAAGAGATACAATATCTTGAAATAAGAAACACATGTTCCTTTTCCAATCATATGATACTTTTATTCCATCAACATAATACATTTAAAAGGAAATTGAATCAACACTTTCTTTACACAAGCTAATATAACTTATTTCTAGCACAAGTAGTAGATTCTACTTTCTTTCCTTACTTGAAATTTCAGATTTATGTTTCTTTTCTAAGGACAACCTATATAGATTCTACAAGTAATTTGGGAATACAACAACCTTTATGGAAAATAGGAAGCCAAGTCACATTAAAGAACCATCAAAGTACAAGATTTTAACATTAGTATCACTGTTACAAGTATGAGGTGTTGTCATTGATGTCAACAAAAAGTCTACTACCTGGTGTTGTCATTGATGTCAACTATGTGTTAAGGAAGTTGTTGCATGATGAAGATGTTGAGGATATTAAGAAAATTGTGAAAAAGTGAAAATCAGATTGTTGCAGGTTGTGCATGTGAAGTTGAGATATTAAGGAAGTGTTGTGAGTACATGGAGCTATAATTTTGTTGCAGTGTTTGAAGATGAGTTGGAATGAAGTAATGAGCTCAGATGATGTCTCTGATACTTGGTTTCCAAGTGCTTTTGAGAAAATTTGATAAACAGGGTAAACAGTGTTGTGCAAGTGTTGAAAATGTGCTCTGGGATGTGGTCTGTGTTTCTTTTGTGTTGACGTTATGCCTGTGCAGATCTGGTATGTTGTTCAAGGTTGTTAGAGGTTGCTATATTCTGAATTTGGGTTTTTTGATCATTGTACAGAGTGAGATATTCTCACCAGTGTGTGAACTAGTCTTTTAGTGATGTTTTATATCGCATGGGAGAAATGTATTTGCTCCATGTTTCTCTGTAGTTTCTTTTCAGGTTGTGCAGATTTGGGAAGTTTCTTATATTGCTTGTATCATTTAGATTTCAAGGTTTCACTTGATTTGGTACAGTACAATGTGTGTTTTATGTGTCAATATGCGAATAAGGTTTACTAGTTGTTCTGAGTTGAAGTATTTGCATGATGCAAGATTGAATGAAGTGTTTGATGAATCTCAGGTAGTTTGAAGATTATTCTAGATCACGTTCAAGTGAGTTTTGGTGTCTGTAAGTTTTAGATTGATTTAAGGAAGTGTGTACTTAATGTTTATGGTGTTTAGCATGGGTATTGGTTGACCTTGTGTTAACACTACATGTGAGGCTTGAGAAAGCATGTTGAGATGTGTTGGGATCTATTTGGGTCCTAATTAAGGATTTATATGGGCCACCTTCATTCCTATCCACCGTGGGAATGTTTAGGTGTCGACCTAATTTGAACCTATAAGTATAATGGATAGTTGCCGACCTTGGAGAAGGTTTTTAAGTTTGAGGTTGATATAAATAAGTGTGGTGTTGTGAGAAAAGAGAGAGAATAAAGAAAGAGACATGATAGATGTGAGATCGATGCGAGTAATGTGTGTCATGCGAATTTGAGTAGAGCAGTGTGAATTTCAAGTGTTGGATTCCTGAAAGTAGTTAGTTAAAGGTGTCCTAAATCTTTCATGCAAGGTTGTGAAAGTGTTGGAGCAATTGTGGTGGGCTCTTGTTGCATTGCGAAGTTGTTCTTTGTGTAACATTTCTCTTCTATCTTCTTCTATTCTTTCAGTGATAGTGAGCCTTAGTTGTGAGACTTTTTGGATAGTGTGTCCTATTTTGGCAGTGAGCCTTTGTATTGGTTTTGTTATTACTTATGTTGTGAGCTAATCCTCACCGTGGTTTTTCCCTCATGGGGTTTTCCACGTAAATTTGGTGTTCTCTTGTGTATGGTGTTGTTATTTCAATTTTTGTTATATGCATTTTGATTAATCACATTAACAAAATAAGGGTTTAATAAATGCATGTGGATCTAATTACCATTGAGGGTTTTGATGTTTTAATTTGCTAGAACTGATTCACCCCCCTCTAAGTTGTCTCGTTCATTCAACTGATCATAATATTACAATTCAAGATTCATAAATGTTTTAAATAGTTATGAACATAAGAAAAATAGGTTATTCCTTGCTCCCATATTTTTGATGATATAGTATCAGCTACTCAAAAGATTATTAAAATGCCCCAAACATACATTTGGGTTGTATTTGATATATTTAGATATGTCACCACACCATTTGATAATGTATGTGGTTTAGGGTTTATAAAAAAATAAAAATTGTTCATGGACATATATGTATTTAGATAAGTGAATACACAAACATAATGCATCAATATAATTATTATAAACTAAAATGTAAAAATAATAAAAATATATAAAAAAATATTTCTAAAGTTATGTTTTATACACTTCGATATATAAATAATTAAATACATACGTGTATTTCTACAAACAGTACTTCCAAAAGTACTTT
>VDFB02098119.1:0-16682 GCA_007258455.2 Sequoia sempervirens | reverse complement strand
CCTCATAGCCAAGACCTTGCTTGTCACCATCAATCCTCTGACCTTTATTCAGTTCATCAAGCTTGACTGAGCTAGCTTTGAATTTCTCTGTGTACTCATTTGTAGCAGTAAGTTCATCTCTAAGATCATCAAGCTATTTTTTGAGCACTTCCTCATTGTTTTTAGATTGTTCCAGTTCATTGTCCAATTGGTTGCATTGTTCAAATTTTTCTTTCAAGGATTGAGCAAGATTCTCTTCATTCTTCTTTCTTTCTCCTTGGTCATTCTCATCATGATAGATTCTATTTAATTTTTCAAGACAAAACTTTCTCTGGAGAACTTTTCACATTCCTCTATTTTCTCCTTCAAAGAATGAATCAGTTTTTCATCTTCCATGCTTCTATTCTTCTCCTTAAGCTGATCACATAATTCCTTTCTTTTCTCCCTTGATTCATTGATTTTTACTTTCAATGACTGGTTGAATTTCTTTGCATTCTCAAGACTTTCCTGTAGTTCCTGGTTCTCATATTTTGACTGGTCAAGGTCATCAAGGGCCACCAAGAGTTGTTCTTGAAGAATGCTTGTATCTATTGAAATCACTTTACAAGATCTCCCCAAGCTATTAGACTTTTTTCAAGGAACTAGCTCTAATACCAATTGTTGGAAACAAGCAACACTGAGAGGGGGGTGAATCAGTGTTCTGCAAAAATTAACTTTATTAATCTGATCATAACCCACTTAAAAAATTCAACCAAAAATAATAAGTAGAAATAGAAAGAAAATAACCACAACACCATAACACAAGGATTTTTATGTGGAGACCCTATTAGGGGAATTTTGATGGTCCAGATGGCACAAAAACATGCAAATAGAATATTGCTATTCAGCTTTTCCTGAAAGAGAAAGACAACACATGGATATCTTAGCTCCCAAGGTCTTTGTAGTTGGTTCTCAACTGTGCTGATGTCCCTCAGTGGTCAATGTAACAGTAATGTTCAAGGGGCCTACTGGTGTTGATCTTCTAGACTGTTCTGGGATCAAACATAAACTTAAACCTACTCTAATTGGGATTTTTTAAGAAATGAAAAAAGATAGATCAAGGCTTTGCAATAGAAAAGAATGGTAATTCATCTAACTTAACTAGACTTGTTATCCTTCAAGGAATTGTAAACTAAAACTGAAGAACAAAATTAACTTGTGATTAACACATAGTTTCATTCATTCACAATGCTAATTTCAATAATAGATTGCAAGTTACCATTCAAACAAAGTATAGAATCAAACTTCACTCCTTGAAAGCTTCTGAAATCAAATGATTAAACCAAGATAAACAATATTCTGAAACACAATCTGAAGTAGATTTTAATCTAGTTGCTTCTACTGTTAATGAAACAGATAAGCAATGCTTACAAAGTTTGCACAATCGCCAGTGTACAGAAAATCTATGACTCCAAATTGTTTCCATTTACACTAAGAAAACCAGAAGTATACATGACTATCTATGGTAAATATAACTCCTAACTAAGAAGGAAAAAGTAGTTCCCATTACAAAGAATCAGGATGCAACTCTGTCTCCTATATTTCTGCTAACTTCTATGTATCTAACTTTAAAAACTACTCCTACTTCTAACTTTCAAAGTTCTAACCTTTACAAAGAGGCAAGAATGCCATATATATACAGAGTGTACCAAAAGAATGTGCTGGCCCTTGTTTCTAGGGTTTACAAAATATCTACTTCCAGGAGAGTCGGCTCTTAGATCCTTTTGAAGAGAGTCAATGTTGCATTCAATGTGAAGCCCTGCTATCCATGTTGATGACGACTTGGTCTGAGGATGATCTCAGATCATTTGCAACTATAGCATTTACTCTCCTGTCTCCGTGTCCATCCTAGAACTCCTTCGAAGGGCTACCTTGAATGCTCAAAAATATCACCATTAATACTGATCTATCTCCTCGCCAGTGGTCACTACAACTATCCCTGCGAGTCATGGTTTCTTCATTCTTCTGGCCTCCTTCATGCTCTAGACTTTTTTGCTTGTTAACCATCTTCTGAAAGAACCATCGAGCCTCTCTTTGGGTTTGAACATCATCACCCAAGCTGATCCATCACCTTTATCTCAGAAAGAATCCATGTCGTTTGCATTCTGTTGGTCTTCCTTTCTGTTTTACCGAAATAGTCAATCAGTCAAACTGTTACTGGTCAGCCTCCTAAACTCCTTCTAATTGTTTAGGTACATGCCACACCAGATTCTCGGGTGGTCAAAGGTGATCCATATTGAATTGCATGTCAGTGAGACACTCATCGTGTCTCCCCGATGCAATTATATCACGTTTAGCAACTATCAGTGTAGCACAAGACAATCGGTAAAACCCTTTGGTGAGCTGTGGAAGTCATATCGAGCTCGCAAATACCATCAGAAAGATAGTCGGTAGTTGGTGGGATGTCACGACAAGGCTCAAAATCCATTGGTGAGCTCATATTTCATGTCGGGGATACATCTTTGTTTCGGGAAGACCTTACCACGATTGCACTCCATCACACTGAAGGGAGAAATCATGTCGGTGAGACTATCACTTGTCGATGTGACCCTATAGCGAAGCCCCTTCATTCATTTGGAGTCTCCCTGATTTCCTATTTCCTTCCTCAAGCTCTGCCAGTTGTATCGGCGTGACCTTCACTAGTTGGTGAGAGATTATGCCGAACCCTAGATCCTTCGGTGATTTATTTCATTTTGGGGAGACAAGCCTCCTTTGCCAAGACTTCACGGTGAGTGCAAAGTTTCCCTAAGTTCACCTTACTTCATCGGTAAGACCATTGGCCCTTGGCAAGACACCATGGCAAAATTAGATCCTTGGGTGAAAGCTTATGCTGAGACCTTGAGTACTTCGGGGAGACCAACAGCCATCAGTGAGACATCTCACTGAGTTCATTCCATTTCGGCTGGACTTTATCTCCTCAGCATGATGTTACATCAAATCCCCTTATCCCCCAGTGAGACACCATGGCTGTCGGCTAGACCTCCTGCCAAAGGAAAAATTATCGCTAAACTAAAACCTTCAGTGGGACCTTCTTCTTTCAGGCAGACTTACGGCGATATCCCTTCTGTGTCACCGAGACTCTAGCACGTCGGCCAAAATTTATGCTGATGACACAAACTTTTTGCGATCTTTTCATTTCGGGGAGACCTCTCTGTAGTCACACTGATGTGTATTCCTTTGTTCCACATATGTCGCTAGTCGGTGAGACACAAAGATCTCGTCGAGACCTTATCCCGATGTAAATCCCTCTTGCCGAGACTTCACTTCAAATCGGTGAGACCCCGACTAGTCAGCCAGACACTAAGCCGAAAGTGAACCACTCTGCCCAAGCTTGAACCTCTTCGGTGTGACTTTGACCGATCGGCGACAGGTTATGTCGATGCTACTTGATGTCAGTGAGACTTATCTCCTTCATCAAGACCTTTTGGCGAACGTGAAATCTCTTGGCGAGGGCTCCTCCAATTGGCAAGACACAAAAAGAGTCACAGCGAGCGGGATGTTTGGGCAAGCTGTGAGCCTCATATGAATAGATCATAGTGTCAGTCAGCAAGACCACTATAAGGTCTTGCCGACTTTCTTAGAGAAATTTTGTGCCCAACTAGATTGAAGAATGGATTCCAACTAAGCTCCCCTGACAAATATCATCATGTGTGTGATTTGATCCTACAAAACAGAGTCCCTATCAATCCTTAGAAGCACATAAAATACAATATTGTTCACGATTATTGCATCCAATTTCCAACAAGAAGAAAACCAATTCAAGCTGAAACAGAACCAAAATTTGACAGAACCAACAGACAACCCAGGAAGAAAACAGAAGAAACTCAAGAGCAAAAAAAAATAACAGAGGCAAAGAAATCAAAAAGAGAAGGGGGGCCCATTTTGTTCCAGAATAAAATGGGGTGGTTATGCAAGGCATAATAGGGAAAAACCATGGTGGATGGCCAATCTATAATATAATATGAGTATACCCAAAAAATTTACAATATAGGAATGCACTTGCATTCAGGCTCACTATCTAGAGCTCACTACTCAAAATAGGAAGGCAAACCGCCTTATAGAGATTTGGATTAGATCCAAGATAATGAGCTAAATTAATAGCATCTACAAATGCTTGATTAGAGTTCTAATTAGGCTCAATAGTTGATCTTCTATCCTTCTCACTGATTTTGAACTTATGCTCTACTTTGCTTTGACTCGCACCACAAAATCCTTATGAACAAGTGAAATTGTGCATAAAATCGCTCAATTACCCTTCTAGTATTCACAATACACATTGACACATCTTCCATATAGATATATTAGAATGATATAGTTGATTATCTATATATATCTGTGACTAGCAATATAATCACAAGTCAGATACAATAAAAATTAAGAAATATTTACAATTGTCAGCTCAAATCAAAAGTTATATTTGATGCGCATCCACAATGGTCTACCACAACTTAGCTCGGACCCAAAACAAGATGATCAGACACAAATTTTTTTGAATAAACGCTCCTCAAATATCTGCAACATGATATAACAATTGGGCCAGCCACAAAACACTGATGAATAGAAAAATATCCAACCAAATCTCCAAATTTACACACAACATGATACAAGGCACTGAAATTTTCCAACAACACAAGAAATGTACTAATAGACCTCCCATGAGATCCAAAACTTGAAATAACTATTGGAAAAACAAGGATAGACAACTGAGAGGGTGGGGGTGAATCAGTTGTCACAAAATATTCAAACTTTTCACACTTAACTTAATCTCAGATCTGATGAATGAACAATAAACCATGAACAATTAGCACATCAGAAACACAAAGAACACCAAGATTTTATTACATGGAAACCCTATTAGGGGAAAAACCATGATGGATATCAGTCCACAATATTATACCCTATTAAAAGTATAAGAAGAATAATGGGAATGCACATGCATTCAAGAAAACTACCTAGAGCTCACTACTCAATTACAAGAGCGATCACTTCCCAAAGAAGACACACTGTCTTATAGAAATTTGGATTAGATCTATAGGGTATGAACTAAGAAAATAGCTTCTACAAAAGCCTGATTATAGTTCTAGTTAAGCATAGAAACACTCCTTCACACTTTGCTTAAACTTCTTCACACTCTACTCTCCAATCGAATGATTAGAACCCTATTCACACATCTGCACTTTCTCTAGCATAAATTTTCTCTTATTCACACTTTACTTCACTCAAACAATTTCTCTTATATATCTACAACATGGATTAACATCAACAACTTCGTTGGCCAGAAGAAATATTAAAATATAAAAAAATATCTGCAATGTTGTCCCAAATTTACAAATAAATTTAAAATGCAAATCAAACACTATCAACCAATATTATATTGTGACCCAATACAACATCCTTGAGCATGCCAAATATTAAAATTTTAATCTTCAAGGATCCACAACACCTACAACCACCATCTCGGCCAAGAACACAAATACTTGAACACACAAGAGAAAAATCACTAACCATGAGCACACTGATCAACAAAAACATGCAACAAAGATAGAGCATGATCTAGAAGCATCCATAAACATCAGGAACCAATAGAGAAATATCCACAACAACTAAGATTACTAGAATCACTCCAACTTTAATCAAGAACATGAACTGAAACCACAAAAACATTGTCAGAACACAACTATTCATAAGATGAGAAAATATTCATGTGGACCTCTAAAACTTGTGGTGGATAAACTAGATACACTAAAAAATAAACCCTTTAATCCACAGTGACTGATCTTCAACATACTAAGAAAAACACCTTCATGACCTTCACTATTCCACTAGGAACCTACAACACTTTTTTTTAACAATTTTCTCAATATCCTTGACATATATAGCCTTCAATACCTCAATGCTAATAGTGTTTGTAGACACCCTAAAATGACCTAGGCCTGCAAGCTTCATTTTTACCACTTTCGGCCCTAGCATAATTAAGTCATTTAATTATGTCATTGGTCCATTATTCTAATTATTAATTAAATAATTCATAATTATTTAATTAATTCATGTCATTTATTCTTCATGATTATTAAATAAATAAATATTGTTTATTTATCTAATACGTCATTAATTATCTAAGTCTTCCTTTAATTAAATAAATTTCTTAATTTATTTAATCCCCCCTTTGTCATTCATTTCTCCTTGATTATTAAAATAAATAAATGTTATTTATTTATCTAATACGTCATTAATTACCTAGGTCTCCCTTTAATTAAATAAATTTCTTAAATTTATTTAATTCCCCTTTGTCATTTATTTCTTCTTGATTATTAAATAAATAAATTTTATTTATTTAATTACGTCACTAATTAGGTTCACTTTCTTTCCAAAATTAAATAAATTCTAATTTATTTAATTTTTGTCCACTTCCCACTATAATTAAATAATTATTTTAATTATATAATTATTCATTAGCCTTTTCTCTCATTAAAATAAATAAATTTGATTTATTTAATTTAGTCAATTCTCTTGAGTTTTGAATTAAATCATTATTTAATTCAAAATGATTCCTTTTGTCACATTCCTCCATAATTAAATAATATCTTTATTATTTAATGGTCACCTGGAGTAAATAAATTTTATTATTTAATTTCTCCAAAGAATCTTTGTCTCGTAAGCAAACCCAAATTTTATTTTGACATTCATTTATTTCGACTCCTTTGATTGAATTATTTTATAATTCAATCTCAACCCTTCATTCTTACCTTTTGCCCTAATTTTGACCTAACCCTAATGCACACAGCAAAATTTAATCTTGATCATTGATTTTAGGGTTTTGGTCATCTTTTCATCCTGGCCACACATTCAAAATTGCAGTTTTCATAAAAGGGGAATTTTGTTCTCATTTGCTTCTCTCTTGACCTCTTGCACTCTTGGTCTCTCTCATGCTTAGACTTCATTTTATGCTACTATTAGTTTTACAGTCATAGTCACTTACAGTCATAGTCATTTTAGTCCATTGTAGGGTCATTTTATTTTCTGCAAATCCTTCAACACTTGCATAGGGCTTAGTCTTTAGTCATAGTTGCTCACACAAATCTGAGGGAATTTTTATTTACTGCAAGCTAGGAGGTGTAACAAAGGTCAATCATGGAAGGTGGAGACTTAGGGTAACATTATCCCTTTTGTCTTCACTCCACTTCCTTTGTGCTTTGTTATTTCATAGGAATTTTGATTGTTATTGTACTAACCCCTTTAACATTTTAGAATTTTCCCTTGATCACATTGGTGAACCCGACGTCATTTTTTTGGCTTTTCGTACATTTTTTTTGGTGTTTTCTGTTGTTTTGCAGGGTACAGGTACAGAACGCCACAAGCTTTTTAAAAACATTGTGACGCATCATATGCGTCGCGACACACCCGAGAACCGTGAGCCGCAAACTCTATAGCAACGCGAATCGACGATAGAACGCACGCGATCCATTTTTAATGGTTAACATCCAAACCCCGAAGCCACATTTGCAATCCGCTACCGCGATTCGCTCAGTATAATTTTTTGTTCAGTTTGGGGTTTTATCTTCGGATTTCAGGTTCTCTAATCTTATGTCTTTCTATATTCTATTTTTATTCCTGCAGGTTCGATAAGATTAGATTTTGTGTCACTAATCCTTTCTGGTAGCGGCTTTCTGTTTTCATAGGAGTTGTTTCATATTGTTTTGCAGGATACTGGTACGGATCGCCGCAAACGTTGCAACGCATCTGCTGACAGTAACGACGCAACTATTTTGACAAGCCACAACTGCCAATTATAGAGACACATCTGACATTCCGAGCTGCATTCGCAGACTCGAACGACGCATTCACTAAGACGAGCCGCATCTGTCTAGTAATACCACGCCGCATTTTCCTGGTAAATTTTTTCTGTCAGCTTTTAGATTTTAATTGTCAAATTTTAGATTTTTCTGTTTACTGGTTTTCTGGTTTTCTGTCTTTTTCTGTGTTTTTATTCCTGCATGTTAACCATATTAGATCTTTTGTGTTACTAATAATTTCTTGTAGCGTGTGGCGATCCTTTTTTCGTGTGTCCAAGACCAATACATACAAGACTACTAATACTCATTGTTTGCAGATTCGCATGTCAAAGAAGGAGAAACCAAACAGTGTGCTTGTTTATTTCTAGATTAGCAAAATTTGAATTTGGTGCTTATAAAAAGAATCATGTCTTTCATGCTTGATTGTGCTTGTGGAGTGGTAGGTGAGTATGCTCTCACTTGGTGAAAACCTTGTGATCAGAAAACTAGACCCATTCTTTTTTTTGTGATTTTACCCTTCACGATTCGGTATATTGGAGTATCCTCTCCCCTTGCGCATTCGTGCAATCCTGGGTGTAAGAGAAATGGTTACCGACTCTAGAACTTGGGCCTGTTCTGGTGGGAAAAAGTACTCACCCTGTGATCTACTCGCATCGGGTAGCACTCTCGACACCGGTGGACTTCCAAACAGTATATAGAAAGCGGGTTCCGGAAAAGCCCAAGAATCAAGAGCTGCTGGTTCCCACGAGATGGATCCAAAGGGGACTCTCACAAGATGGGATCACGCCTACCTAACTAATGCCCTAATTAAACACCTCTGTCTTTAGTGTCCAACCGCTCTATTGGCCGCTGTTTGATATAGTGTGGTACGCGATTACGTCTCTAAGATTACCTTCACTACCGATCCTTGAGTAGATAGCAATTTTGGGATGTCACTACCCAATGAATCCGAATTTGGTGTGCTCGAATGACGTTAATGAGCCGTGCAGGGGAGCCAATGCCACCAAAATTCTAAGCTATCCGCTCTTGAGAAGGAAAGGTGTTTATCACCAATCCGGGGTATAAAGGTGGGCTATATCAAGTATACAAACCCATGGCCTAGTGGCCTTTTTAGGATTGTGCTTATCTCATGTGTGTTTGGTTACACCTTAAAACGCTGTGTTTGTCAAGTGCATTCTGGTTTTGTCATAGTCCAAACAAAACATTCATCAAACAGACCAAAAACTTCCATCAAAATACCACGAAAATCACTTGGAAACAAAACTGTCATATCTGTCGAACCGCAACTACTCTGATAAACCGCATTTGAAACTGATAACAACGCATCTGTATGCGTCGTGACGCATTTGAAAACTGAAACGTCGCATTTGCTTAACTGAGTCACATTTGACTGTCAGAAAGCCGCATCTGATAAATTAAACCGCATGTGCTAAACTGTGACGCAATTGCCTAACCGAGACGCATTTGCCTGTCAAGAATTTTAAGCTTCACAGTCGAAACCAAAGGTCTCCAAATTGTTAACCATTTGTCAAACTCGGTCACCAAGAAGATTTTTTCAACAACCTAATTTGAAATTGCTCAAAGTCATGTCTCTTAGCTTGCATTAGTCACCTTAGGTTTCATACATCATCCCTTGTAGTTGCATACGGTCAACATTAGACTATCCTTAGGTTCACATTTTGCATACTTAGGAGTAGGCAAATCTTAAGCACCCCTTGGCAAAATCATTGTTTTCAAAATTAGACCTTTTTTTGGACCAAGTTATCAAACATTCTTTTAGTCATTATCCTCAATTGTGAGATTTCTTCCAACTCAAAAGTCTAGTTAGGAAGACTCACTAGTCATCTTGTCAACCTGTCATTAACAACAAAGTCCCTTAGCAGTCCAAATCGAAAACAAAGTTCAAGCTTAGAAGTGCTTAGATAACCTTGTCTTGCATTGCATACACATTGCATACCTTATTCTCTAAAATCCAAAAACAAGTCATTTTAGTCCTCATTTTGAACTTTAAACATCACATAGTGTCATACTTGCATTTAGTGGACATCCCCTTTGAGCAATCTCATTTATGGTCGAAACCGGACTCCAAAAGCAAAAAAGACAAATGGAAAACTTTAGACAAGACCCCAACAGTCCTCCACATGACTCAAACTAGACCTTGAACGATCCCTTTACCAATCTAGGCAATCAACCTCCAGTGACAACACAACCCGTATCCAACAACTCACTCGAACTCTACTTGCAAAGAGATGAAAATGGTCAACTACTTCAAGAACACATAGAAGCATTGACACAAGACCCAGAGGTCTATTAGTTTCCTGAAACAATAGCACGTCATGACAGAGACAGATTCGTAGCTATGCTCTTGAGTGAAGGAGCTAAGTTACCACCAGGATTTGACATTAACACGTTACATGACCCTAATGCCAACAATGTTCATAACATCTCACATAGTGGTCAAGTCCTAAATACTACAAGCAACATCCCTTTTGACGCCACAACGACATTGCATACCACATCCAACATCCCAAACATCTCCAATACAATAAACGCTACATCTATTGGGGGATCACAATCGGCCACAACATCCACAACACTACCCCAATTAAATACAGTCACTCTTGGCTCCTTGACACCATCGGAAAATTATTCCAATCCTCCTGTTATCACAACAGCAAATACAATGGGGGCATCATCAAGTCATCACAATTCCCCCTTGACAACTACATCTACTACTATGAACACAACTTCAACAAAATCATTCAGTAGTAATTCACAACATCCTTTAGGAGGAGCCACAAGACGTATCTTTATACAAGGACAACAACAAAATGTTAACACGACAACACAATCAAACGTCATTACCTCCCAAGGTACAAATACCAATTTCCCCCTTGTGCAAAATCAGCAATTCACACAAAGTGGCCAAATAACTCAACCCATGACATCGTTAATACATCATAACATTCATGGTCACAACATCCCCCAAATAACGACACACATAGCTGGGGGACACATTCCAACATACTCATCCAACGTTCACACTCATCAACATGCACCTAATCACAACTTCCAATACCAACAACACATGTCATATGTACCGCAACAGCCCGTACCGCCACAATACACCTATACTCATGCAGGAACACATGGTGTACCAGGAAATCCAACATATGGAAATGTAAATGACCCTACCATAGATGAACTCAAAGCAACAGTGCGGGATATGGAGAAGAAAATGCAAAACATGTTTATCACAGGCGGGAAATCCGAAATATCATATGATTTGGATGTATACCCATTCGACACAAACTTACGTATGCCCGCATTTCCGCCAGGATATGTGTCACCCAACTTCACTAAATATAAGGGCAAGACAAATCCTATTGAACATCTTCTCGAATTCGCAACTAACTATATGGATATCGCCTATGAACCCACATACTTGATGAGACTTTTTTCCAAAAGTTTGGCGGGTCAAGCCCTCGAATGGTTTTCAACGCAAAAAGATATCCAGACATGGGATGAGCTCAAAAGAAGGTTCATAAAAAACTACGCATACAATATTGACATGGACACCTCTATCACTAGCTTGTGCAATCTCACACAAGAAGAGTCGGGTGAGACATTTATCCCATTCTTTCAAAAATGGAGAAGCCTCGCTAGTCGATGTCACATTGACATTCCTGAAAGGGAAAAGGTTGACATGTTTGTCCAAACACTTCTAGGACCCCTCAAATTTGCATTGCAAATACATTGTTGCACAACCTTCACAAAATTAGTGGAAAAGGGGTCCAAATTGAGAAAGTCCTTATCGCAAAGGGAGAACTGAGGTATGGTTCCAAAAACACAAACACCAACCCACCCGCTGACAAAAACAAATATTGGGTCAAGAACAAACATGTTGCAAATGATGGTGTTGTAGACGCCAAGACTGCAAGTCCCGTATTGGCTCTAAAAGGGGTGCAACAACAAAATAGACCAACAACGACGTTGACACCTCCCCCCAATACTCCTTCAAATAGTCAAAACGGTCAAAACAGTCAAGCACAATATCGTCAACTAAGACAATTCCCTAGAGGTCGTGCATACACCAATTTAGGTGAACCCATTGCAGATGTCCTCAAGAAATGCATCCAACATGGAGTCATCACACTTCCGGAAATAAAACCTTATGACCCAGGACAATTCAAACCAGCATGGTGTGATGACAACGCAATTTGTGAATACCATCGAGTCAAAGGGCATACAACCTCCAATTGTCGACAACTGAAAAACATAATCCAAGACCTTATTGAAAATCGCACCATCGAAGTAGGTGGATCGCAATTCAATTCCAACTCAGATCATACTATCCACAAGAATCCACTGCAAGATCATGGTCCCCATAATGCTTCCACTTCAGGTCCACATAACCAAGCTAACTTCGCCCGAGCCAAGTACGATTACTCTGGTGGACCAACAATAAATAATGTTAGAACAGACGATGAGTACATCAACACCATTACGATCAAGAGAGCACCACAGTGCAATGCTACTATGCGAAGTGGCAAGGTCACTATAGCTGGTCTGCCACCCCCTAGACAAGCCAAGATCATTATAGCAGGCCCATCTACTAAGCAATCACAACCAGCTTCATCTGCTAAACAATCAAAACCTGTCTCAACCCCACAACAGTGGAAACCCAAAAGTCAGTTCAATCTCATTGACCGATTAGGAAAGACTCCTGTGCAAATATCTATCCTTGAGCTGCTTCGTATCTCTCCTGCACACAAAGAAATCCTGGATAAAATCCTCTTAGAGTTGTTGGTCCCGAAGGACATTGATGTCAATCAGTTTGAAACTATGGTGGGATACCTCACCACGCCGCACCCTGTCACCTTCTCTGATCAGGATTACTCATCATCTAAAACCAACCACAATGATGCGTTACACATAGAAGTTTTTGTCCACAAGCACAAGGTTAGACATGTCCTAATAGATGGCGGAGCAGGATTGAATATATGCTCCCTTAAATTGGTCAAGGCTCTTGGAGTCTCTGATGCATGCGTAGACCCAACAAAAAGCATAGTGATTAAAGCATATGATGACGAGGAACACTCTTCACGAGGTGTTATCTCTCTCCCTATCAGAGTGGGACCACTCATTGTCGACACAACTTGCCAGGTCCTGGATTTAGAACTACCATACAACATCTTACTTGGCCGACCATGGATCCATGCTTTAAAAGCCGTTCCGTTGACATACCACCAATGCCTCAAATTTCCTTTTGATGGTATAGAAATAACCATATACGGAGACCCTGACCCTTTCCAATATTGTACCAATTTAAGGGGCATCTCTGAAAACCAAGTACCGATTAACCGAGAAGCACCTGGCTCCTCGTCATCCAAATACATCGACCCTTCCATGCTCATGTCATCTTCCGTATTCATTCCATCCACGTCTTCCACCATACCACCACCCTCCACCAATCCTAAGACTGAGGCAACTGTCAAAATCCAGGATCTGGGCTGCGGAGAGTTTAAACTAAATACAACATAGAGCATAACTACAATACCCACTCCTCCAAAGATATATGGTCGACCATGTTTCAGAATGGAATCGCAAGAAACATTCAAAGTTCCACCAAATACAGTTTTCATCAAGTGGGGAGACATGAGTGATGAAGACCTTGCTGACATCACAGGATGGATCTATAGGGATACAATCTCATTACCTCCACTACCAGTTCAGAAAATACGGCAAGGGTTACAACATCATGAAGGCTAAAGGCTACGATGGTACTAGTGGCCTTCGAAAAAATAAAACCAGTCGAAGGGAACCTATAGAAACTTTCCAAACTCTGAAGTATCTTGGATTAGGGTTTAGATCAATCGACAATGGCGATCGACGTACCTCTGGACTTTCCAGTGAGCGAGTACATGCTTCTGAAAGTGTCGAGACTACTAGGAAATCCCTAACCGAAACAGACTCCCACGAGTGGGAATTTGGCTCCGAACGATCCCTAAGTGACTGTGGCCTCGATGATTTATTTGTCGAACCAGGGGAACTGACCTCTGAACAACAGTTTTGGCAAACATTCAAAATGGAGCAGACACCAAACAGTCAAAATCCCACTACCACTTCCCATGACACACAACGACCACCATCCGAACCCCCTCAATCTAATCTATTCGAAGTATCAGAAGACATTGATAGCCAAGGCTCTAAAACCGTCACTCCTTATTATGACAACGAATATGACACTAGTGAAGGAGAATACTGGATAGAATCCGATGTTGAGTTGGACGATGAGAACCTCATCTATAACATCAACGAATCCATCTGTATGCTATCGGCATCCTCACCCGAATTCACTAGTCTTGATGATGGCATTTCATTAGTCTACCCTGAACTAGTTGATTGGGACCAACAAGGACCGCCAATTCTAGATACATTCCAAAATGATGAAGCCATTGCCGAATTCATGGGATTACGAGAAGGCATACCAAGTGGGGACCACAAATCTAGATTTTCTATTGATTTAGACTGCACGGCATACTTCGGTGAGACCATCCAGTCCTCTAGTCGCAAAAGCAAAAATAAAGTAAAAAATGAAATGTCTCTAGGTGAAAACTGAAAGGCACCTCTTGACAATAAAATAGTAAAAACAAAGGACGTATCTGCGGGTGAAAACCTCTCTGAGGCGCCCAAAGATGGAGGACTGGACTTTCTCCCCGTGCAACAGGAAAAATCGACCATGCTTGTTGAGGACACCATAGAGGATAACATTTCAACTCCAGAAGACCCCAAGATGGTCTTATTTGCGGCATCATTGACAGATGAAGAAAGACCAGACTTTCATAAATTCTTTGCAGAACGGAAAATAAACTTTGCATGGTCCTACGCTGACATGCCAGGATTGGACCCCGAACTAGTTCTACATCATCTGCCACTAGTACCCAATGCTAAACCAGTCAAGCAGAAGTTGCGCAAAATGCACCCTCAAGTTGCTCTATTGGTTAAAGCCGAGCTAAAGAAATTATTGGATGCCGGATTCATAAGGTCCATAGATTATGCTGAATGGATTTCTAATCTAGTGCCAGTGACAAAGCCAAATGGGCTAATTCGGGTATGTACAGATTTTCGGGACCTAAACAAAGCATGTCCAAAAGATGACTTTCCTTTACCAAACATTGACATCATAGTAGACCTTACAGCAGGACATGAGATGCTATCCCTCATGGATGGTTTCTCTGGTTATAATCAAATCCGCATTGCTCCTGAGGATCAGCACAAAACAACATTTACTTGCCCATGGGGTACATACTGTTGGAATGTCATGCCCTTCGGTCTCAAAAATGCAAGTGCCACATATCAAAGGGCTATGACCACGATCTTCCATGACATGATGCACAATATAATGGAGGACTATGTAGATGACTTATTGGCCAAATCGACAACAAGGAAAGATCATTTGAAGGTACTTGACAAAATTTTCAAGAGACTAGAAGAGTACAAAGTTCGGCTAAACCCCAAGAAGTGTGTTTTCGGGGTCACATCAGGAAAACTGTTGGGATACATTGTCTCCCGAAGAGGCATAGAGGTTGATCTAGCAAAAGTTAAATCAATCATCGACATGCCCCCACCTAGAGGAATCAGTGAACTCAGAACCCTACAAGGCAGAGTGCAATCCATTCGCCGCTTCATAGCTCAATTGGCAGATAAGTGCCACCCATTCCAGTATCTGTTACGCAAAGGTGTCCCCTTTGTATGGACGGATAAGTGTCAACAGGCCTTCCAACAAATTAAAGATTACCCATCATTACCCACCTACCCTCATACTATTCATGGAAGTGCCATTAATTTGCATATATCTCAACCACTAGTTCGGACACCGGGGCATTACTGGCTCAAAATGATCATGAGGGGAAAGAAAGAGCAATCTACTACATCAGCCGCACACTGATCGGTTATGAGCTGAATTACACATACATTGAACGTGCATGCCTCGCGGTTGTCTTTGCAGCCCAAAAACTAAGGCATTATATGCTCAATCATCAGACACAACTAGTTGCCAAAATTGACCCATTGAAATACCTATTAAGTCAAGCAGCGTTAACAGGCTGATTGGAAAAATGGGTCATGATCCTAAGTGAGTACGACATACAGTACGTTGAACGCAAGGCAATAAAAGGGCAAGTAATAGTAGATCAACTAGCGTGATGCGCCTAATGCAAGTTTCCTCATCCGCTATAACTGATTTTCCTGATGAGTCCATTTTTCATACAGAACCAGCTACACCATGGAAGCTATACTTTGATGGGTCCCACACTGGCCATGGCTCAGGCGCTGGAATCTTGTTCATCACACCACAAGGGGATTCAATTCCTAAGTCTTTTTGAATCGCTTTCCCTTGTACAAATAACATTGCTGAATACGAAGCACTGGTTACAGGTCTCAAGTTGGCAATCAAATGGAAAATTCAGACATTGCTTGTATTTGGGGATTCCCAGCTAGTAATCAATCAAGTGAATGGTGACTATGAAACAAAGGATGAGAAGTTGCTTCCATACAAGAGGATGGTGGACAGTTTCCTAACATACTTCCAATCAGTGTCTTTTGAACAAATCCCCAGGGTACAGAATAAGGCAGTTGACACAATGGCTACTATTAGTTCTCTCTTGGACATCCCAAAAAATGTGTCACAATTTGAGTTCCTAGTAGAACAACTATTGATACCGGCATATGATATCCCAGAGTCGGAAATGGTTTTTGAACTTGTTGGTCCCAACTCTCCTTGGTATCAGGACATTTATGACTATCTAAAGACTCACACCCTTCCATCGAACCTATCCAATAACCAAAGAAAGTCCTTCATTAGGAAAT
>VDFB02098118.1:0-84555 GCA_007258455.2 Sequoia sempervirens | reverse complement strand
TTTAGCATGATCAGTTAGAGAAGATTAGGAACATGATGTGGCCCCATCTAGCAAAGATACCAATCTCTTGTTCTCTTTAAACATATTTAATTTCCAATCGGGTGTATTAATTACAATGGAATCTTCATGCTCTAAATCAAGCAGATCAGATTTAGAGGGTGTCTAACATGTCGAGTATGAGTCTATAATGTCTTAAACATGATGTGACCCATCAGGTAAAGAGAACCACTCTAATGTTCTTTTAATTAATGAAATACTTGTAACAATAATAATAAAACATATCGGTTTAACATTTCTTTCTTATTGCAGCAGATCCCCCTTTGCAACAACATCCATGTCATGAGTAGATGACTAGGCGTACATTAAGATCACGAGTAGAGGGAAAAACAACTAAAGGGGGGACATATATTGATTTATAAAATGATACTCCACTTTGGCTTTATGTAGCTCTCAAAAAGAAACCAAAAAGAAAGTGATTGTAATCATATCATGACAACCATATTTTTGATAATATGTAAAAACTGAAAGAATGAATATTATATGTTAATGAATGAATGTGAATATGCTAATTAATGAATGTTATATGTTAATGAATGAATGTTATATGTTATTAATGGATGAATGAATGATTAATGTTATATGATTGGGTATGGGGAATTGAGAGTGATGTGGGGGGGGGTGAGGGGGGCCAAATGAGCTTCCACTGTCATGTGGTTGGCCTTGTTAAGTAGAGAATATTAAACTATACTCAAAACAAAGAGAAGCTCAATAAGGTAATGCACTTTTCAATATAAGAAATGCATCGTTTGAAGCATCAAACCAATATGTAGTCTGTATGTATGATCAGTCGTCAGTCTCCGCAATGGTACATTTCCACGAATATATAATTTTTTTTTTAAATTTTGCTTCTTCGTCACAATTTTGACGATAACCACCGACAAATCAACAGAAAGGCTCGATGAAGTTTCTATAGCTGCGACGACAATTTCGTCATAACTCCCTACACATTTCGTCGCCCTTCCAACGATATTTTGGCATTGCTACCACACTACTCCTTTCCAATTTCATCACACTTTCGATGAACTTTTAGTGTTCTTCCAATGCTACTCCTTGCTAATTTCGTTGCAAAGTCAATGAACTTTTCGCGTTGTTTCGACACTACTTCTTGCTAATTTCATTGCACTTTCGACGAACTTCTAGTGCGTAGCCAACGCTACTACTTGCCTATTTCATCGCACATTCAACGAACTTTTGGTGTTCTTTCGACGCTACTACTTTAGTATTTCGTCGCTATTTCAACGAATGTTCCATGTTGTTTCCACGCTACTGCTTTCCCATTTTGTCGAACCGATGATGAACTTCTGGTGTAATTCATCGGTGGATAAACAAAGGTTTTGTTGATATTCTGACAAAATCCCAAGGAATTTCACGATACTGCTGACCAACGATTCTTCGCCGGTATTTCAACATTTAATTTGTCGTCGGCCTTGTGACGAAAAAATAGCAACGAAAAGATTTTCGCCATTGCTTCGCTCTTCCGACAGAGATTTGTCGAATGACCGACGAATGCCTGTCAAAAAATGGTGTCAAATCCAGTAGTGATAGCAGGGAAAATCCAGACAATAGCAAGGTGCTACAAATGTAAGCGAGCATATTGAAGAAAAAGTCTGTCTTTTGTATCATTTTCTTAGGCTTTGCTCCCATTTGTGTGTTTTGTAGGTTGTTGAGAAATCACAAGGCTCGGTTGTTCAGAGTAGAGGGAGATTTGATCCCTTCATGTATAGGTACATCATTTTTTTGTGTTTGTTATTTTTTCGCCCAATTTCCATGTTGTTTAGTATGCATATCTTATGCAGTAACGGTTCGTAGTGGAAGCAATGTTAATGGTTACACATGGTTTGCATAAATAGGATCCAATGCTCTCATGTCCACACTCACCTAGTTCTTCTACATCCTCTCCTCACACCTGCAGGTCGATGCTTCCTTGCAAATGCCAACACTGGATGGCCTCCATAATCTGTGACTCTAAATAATGCCCTAACTATTGCAATATGTCCTGTGTATTTTTTTTTTTTTTTTAATAATTTTATTTTATCTTGTGTTTGAAATGTAGGAGCTTCTCCGAACGAGAAGAAATGATTATAATGAATACACATGAAATTCTAGGGAATAGGTAATGAATCCTGTAATTTTATAAGACAAATTTTATGGTATTTTTCTCTTATTATCCTTGGAATTTGTAATATGTTATAAGACAAAAAATTTCTGGTATTTTTTTTCTTATTTTTTCATGTCTTTTCCATTTTGTAATTTTATTGATCACAAAAATTTCCCAAATTGAGTATGAAAGAAATTTCTTAAATTTATATTTCATTCAAAGTTTCTATATTAAATTACTACATATAAAAAGATTGAAAGTTACTATCTTAAATTGTTATAGGTAATAGAAATTTTTAGAATTTTGAAAGTTAAGTGCTAAAAAACTTTCTTAAATTTATTGTTGTATATAAAAGTTACAAGTTTCTAAATTAATATATTTAAAATAAAAAAACTATTTAAAATCTTTAAAAAAGAAAATTATCCTTTGATGTCCTTATATATATATATATATATATATATTAAATGAATGAAAAATGTTCTTTTAAATATTTTTAAATTAAAGTATCAAATTATGAAATTATAAAAATTAAATTAAAAAATATCTTAAATTTATTATTACAAAAAAAAAAAATTAAAAAATTAAAAAATTCTAAATTTACTATTTCATATAAAAATAGTTTCTAAATGTAAAAAGAAGTTTCTAAATTTTAGAAAATTAAGAGTGAAAGGAATACTTTAAATTTCTTTGTTTAGAATAAATTTAAAATATTGTTTCAAATTTCTAATAAATCAAAGAAATTTGATGAAAAAAAAAAAATCAAAGAGATTTCATCAAACAAAAAATCAAATGGCATTTGATGAAACAAAAAAATTAAAGAGATTTGATGAAAAAAAAAAAAAAGTAAAAAAAAAAAGAGATCCGATGAAACAAAAAATCAAAATAAAGAGATTTTGATGAAACAAAAGTAAAAAAAAAAGAGATTTGACAAAGTTCAAAAAATCAAAACAAAGCAGATTTGGTGAAACAAAAAATCAAAACCAAAGATTTCATAAAAAAAAAAATCAAAATTAAAGAGATTTGATGAAACAACAAAAAAATCAAATCAAAGAGATTTGATCACAAAAAGAAATCAAAGATAAATAAAAAAGATTTGAAAATGTTTACTATAAATAAATTAAAGGTTAAAAAATAAGTTAGGTTCAAGTATAGGGTTCAATTAGAGTTACTATTAGTGTTAGGGTTAGGGTTTTAGTGCAATTAGAGATTAATTATTAACATTCAATGAGAGATAAATTAGGGTTTGGGTGCAATTAAGATTGAATTAAGGTTGAGTTAAGGTTTCAACTAGGATTCAATTAGTGTTATGACTAGGGTTAAAAAGTGTTATTGTTGAATTAGAGTTTAACTATGGTAAGTCTTATTCAAGTTCAATTAGAGTTAGTATTAGGGTTTGGGTGCAATTATAATTTAGTTAAGGTTGAATTAGGGTTACAACTAGGATTCAATTAGGGTTATAACTAGGGTTATAAAGTGTTATTGTTCAATTAGAGTTTAACAATGGTAAGTGTTAGGATTCAATTACAGTTAGGGTTCAATTAAGGTTAGGGTTCAAATAGGGTTAGGATTAATGCTAAGGTTCAATTAGGCTTAGAGTTAGGGTTAGGGTTATGGTTATGGTTAGGGATAGGTTTATAAATGATAAAATATAGTAATTTGGTTAGGGTTAGAGATAAAATTGGGACAAGGGTAGGGGTTATCATCACGAATAGAGATTTGGGTCAGGGTTAGGGTTAGGGTTAGGGTTATCATCACAAATATGATTATCATCACAAATAGGATTAGGGTTAGGGTTAGTGTTAGGTTTAGGATTAGGGTAAGGTTTATCATCACGAAGAGGATTAGGGTTAGGGTTATGGTTAGGGTTAGGGTTATCATCATGAATAGGGATTAGGGTTAGGGTTAGGGTTAGTGTTACGGTTAGGGTTATGGTTATGGTTATGGTTATACAGGCTTAACAAATTCTGAATAGGATTATCACTCATTAATAGGTATAGGTTAGGGTTAGTGTTAGGTTAGGATTAGGTTGTTTATCATCACGATAAGAATACTGCTTAGGGGCCAGATATGGCTAGGGCTAGGCTAGGATTAGGATTAGGGTTAGGTTTAGGTTAGGTTAGGCTAGTGTTAGGTTAGATTGAATATCTATCATCACGAATAGGAATAGGGTTAGGGTTAGGATTAGGATTAGGGTTAGGGTTATGGTTAGGATTAGGATTATGGTTATGGTTATGGTTATGGTTAGGGTTAGGGTTAGGGTTATGATTATGGTTATGGATATGTTTATAAATGATAAATATAGTAATTTGGTTAGGGTTAGAGTTAAAATAGGGATTAGGGTTGGGGTTATCATCACAAATAGGATTATCATCAAATATAGGTTTAGGGTTAGGATTAGTGTTAGGGTTAGGTTTATCATCACGAATAGGTTTATCATCATGAATAGGATTAGGGTTATGGTTAGGATTAGGGTTAGGGTTAGGGTTAGGGTTAGGGTTAGGGTTAGGGTTATCATCACGAATAAGTTTATCATCATGAATAGGGATTAGGGTTAGGGTTAGGGTTATCATCATGAATAGGTTTAACATCACTAATAGGATTATCATCATGAATAGGATTAGGGTTAGGGTTATCATCACGAATATGCTTATCATCATGAATAGAATTAGGTTAGAGTTAGGATTAGGGTTAGGGTTAGGGTTATCATCATGAATAGGTTTAACATCACTAATAGGATTATCATCACGAATAGGATTAGGGTTAGGGTTATCATCACGAATATGCTTATCATCATGAATAGAATTAGGTTAGAGTTAGGATTAGGGTTAGGGTTAGGGTTATCATCATGAATAGGTTTATCATCATGAATAGGATTATCATCATGAATAGGATTAGGGTTAGGATTAGGGTTAGGGTTATCATTACGATTAGGCTTATCATCATGAATATAATTAGGTTAGAGTTATGATTAGGGTTAGGGTTATCATAATGAATAGGGATTAGGGTTAGGGTTAGAGTCAGGGTTAGGTTTACAGTTATGGTTAGGGTTATGGTTAGGGTTAGTGTTAGGGTTAGGATTAGGGTTAGGGTTAGGATTAAGATTAAGATTAGGATTAGGACCTAACTCAAACCCTAACCCTAACCTTAACCCTAATTCTAACCCTAACCCTAACACTAACCCTAACCCTAATCCCTATTCGTGATGATAACCCTAATCCAAATTTGTGATGATAAACCTAACCCTAACCATAATCCTAACCCTAACACTAACCCTAACCCTAACCCTAACACTAACCCTAAAACTAACCCTAACCCTAACCCTAACCCTAATAATATAATTATATATCTAATAATATATTAATTCATAATGAATAGGATTAGGGTTAGGGTTAGGGTTAGGGTTAGTATTAGGTTTAGGGTTATCATCATGAATAGGGATTAGGGTTAGGGTCAGGGTTATGGCTATGGTTAGTGTTAGGGTTAGGATTAGGGCTAAGATTAGGGCTAGGGTTAGGATTAAGATTAAGATTAGTATTAGGACATAACCATAACCATAACCCTAAACCTAACCCTAATCCTAACCCTAACCATAAATCTAACCCTAACCCTAACACTAATCCTAACCTTAATCCATATTTGTGATGATAACCCTGATCCAAATTTGCGATGATAAACCTATTCGTGATGATAAACCTAATCATAAACATAACCCTAACCCTAACCCTAACCCTAATCCTATTCGTGATGATAACCCTAACCCTAACCATAACCATAACCATAACCATAACACTAACCCTAACCCTAATAATATAATAAACTAATATATTAATTCATCAAGAATAGGATAAAGGTTAGGATTAGGGTTCGGGTTATCATCATGAATAGGATTAGGGTTAGAGTTAGGATTAGGGTTACGGTTATCATCATGAATAGGGATTAGGGTTAGGGTTAGGGTTAGGGTTAGTGTTAGGGTTAGGATTAGGATTAGGGTTAGGATTAAGATTAAGATTAGGATTAGGACCTAACCATAACCATAACTCTAACCTTATAACGCCCCGCCACACAACCCAAAAGGAATTAAGTAAAGTGCAACCAAATTTTTTTTTTTTTAAATCAAAGGAGTGAACATTAAATAACATAATGTATTCATTATTCGAATTGCATGACTTAATCCTTTGAGGAACACGAGGTCATTACTAAAGAACTAACTCTTAACATCATAAACATTTACCTATCCATTACATAAACCATACATTCATCCATCCATAAATATAATTACACCAGTAACAACCATAGAAAAATAAAATAGAATAATATCCAAAGTTATAACATCATTATGAATTCTTCTCATAACCAAGTTTACAATAAAAGTACAATGCATCAACATGAGATTACATCATAATAGCATCATGTGCAATTATATACAAAACTTACCAACTAGATGGGAGTGTTACATCAATACAAAAATAGTATAATTACATAAATATGGAACCCACGAACCAAAGAATCAACCGCTACAACAACTCAGCACTGAAAGAATGAACCTTCATAAAAGAGAGAATCCCAACGGGTGCGAGACACATTCCACCCAACCACCCCCGTGCTAGGAGTTGCTAAGGAAGGGTTCCTGACCAAGACCGTCAAGAAAAAGACTCGCAACCAGCTAATGAAAATCATACAACACATAAGACTACTCAAATTTCAACCAACAAAAACAATCACCAATACAAGACAAGTGACCAATTCCAGAGGATTTCCAAAAGACAACATAAATAAGAATGTTAGAGAGTGTCATCGCATGGATTAACATGGATTCTCCAAACTACCTATTTCAAGGTGCCACCTCCATCTATTGCCGGATTATCCAGACAACCAAGCGCTAGGAGCCGCCTCCATCTATGGTTATCCAGGCTACCTATCTCAAGGAACCGCCCCATAGGGTTGCTCATGCAGAACCGTTACCTTTCGCAAAGACAAGGCAACGATCATGCCAACCACGGCCTTCTCAATCCCCTTTAGTCTATGGTAGCACTAAAAGGAGGATGAGGCAACAATTATCTTTTTAGTGTGTTACTACCCACCCCCTAGTTAATTAATTAAATTATCACTTATTAAATTTCACTCTAATGAGGGCTACCCTGGCACCCCTTTGTGCGCTGACCACCCTCTTAGAGCCACCCCCTCTAACCACTCAACCATAAGACAATAACATCAAGGATTGTACCACATAAAGAACTGAATCAAATGACAATAAAATGTGAGGCATGACCATCTCACCAACCACAAGGAATCACAATCACAATCTGGTACAATCCAAATGTATAACATCACAAATCTAAATTCGAATCAAAATCAAGAGTAACCACATTACCCCACCTTTGGAATCACTTAGGTTCCTAAACAAGATTGTTAAACTCTAGGGTTCCCTTACAGAGCATAAACCCCCAAATAAAAGAAAATCCATAATGCATGAAACGATATAACTCAAAAAAAATCATTAACAGTAATACCAAAAGACACATCTCAAACACATGGAAAAATCCTCACCAAAAATATAATTCAATAACACATTAAGAACATCTAATTTATCTCTACTTTTCACCATTACATTTGTTTTCTTAAAATACCACATTCCACAATTCTTTAAATAATATAACTAAATGTAAATTATCTTTCGATCATATTATCAAGTTAATAACTAATCTTAAATAAAATCACAATATCTAATAAATAAATATATATATAAACATACATATATATATATATATATATATTTATTACATTAATAATAATATTAATATTACATCTATATATATATATAACTATATACTCATTTAAATACCTACAACTCAAATATAATACATATCGAAATATAAAACGAAGCCCATAAAATACACATGACTTCAAAATATTATCCGCACAACGAAATCAACCTGCCCCGTGTGCTAATCATGAAAAGGGAGATATGAAATCAAAGAATTACGAATAGACTTAAAAATCTCGCACTAAGGAAAAACTACCTATTACGGAAACACTACACAGGGTAAGCTAAACACTCGAACCCAGGAAACTTAATTTTCTACCGAGCACCATGCATCATCAATGTTTATCACTGTACAGTGATGAGTATAGTGTACTGACCTAGGGAATCGGGGTGATGTGGCTGTCGTCGACCACCTCCCTCTCTACGCATAGAGAATAAATATTAATATAGAAACATAGGGCGAAAAGAAAACAATGAACACACGCACGAATTAAAATAGTCACCATGGATTATGATATATGATATACCATTTTCTGTATACATTTGTCACTTGGAAATTTTCAATACTGCATAAGGAATAGGTCTATCGACTATATTATACACTATATAAGGCACAGACGTGCCATATCAAACATTCCCAGGGATCAAAAATATGAATTTTGAACAATTAGATTTTCATTCACCAACGCAAGGATTCGTAGCAAGCATGAAAACCCAATGTCGATTTATATATAGACATTTGTTTAAATATAAAATAAATTTCATAAAATAATAATAAAACAAAGTAAAGCAAGAAAACTCGTGGATTTGAAACCCAGTCAATCGTATACAGTGTACCAAAATAAACCCCTTTTCTACTCTAAATAAAACTACCCAGCCTTACAAATTTAAAGCTATTTTCCAAAAATTTAGAAAGAATTAAACCTATGAATCTGTATTTATCAAACTAAATGGTAAAACCCTTATTTAACCCTGGTTCCAGGCATTGATCAAATAATTTGTTCTGAACAAATAAAATTCAAGATTTGGATTGAAACCCAAACAATAATTCTTTTGTCAACTACGGATTTACAAATAACTGAATAAATCTGGACAATATTTTTCCTAGGTTTTATGGAAAATTTGCAAGATCTCTACAAACATAAATTTTCAATTATAAAATTCAACACAGCCAGAAATTCAACTCAACAAACAGTACAACCAAGAATTTATAACATGAACAAAATCATAACCAAATAGAACAGAATTTTGAAAGAAACCTGGCGTCCTACAACTGTAGAAGAAATCCACACAGATGTTTTTCTCCTCCTTCCCACACTGACCCTTTCCTGCAGCTTCTTTTCCCCCAAAACAAAATATGAGAAAATCCTCTAAATTTTTTTTTTTTTTACATCCTCCTTTCTCTTCCCTTTTAAAAGAATACCAAAATCCCATTTCAATAGTCCCCTGTCTCTTCCTCTTCCTCTCCTGTGAAAAAGGTTTCAAAATAATTAATCTCATTCTCCAAATAACCCCCACAAGAATCTCCAGCTTTTCTCATTTAATTATTTATTATTATTATTAATTCTTTTCTTTTATACAATAATTTTAAATTACCACCACTTAGTTTTTAAAATTTAATTAAAACAAACTTTTTAGTAATTAATTAACTTTTAACTAGATATAATTAAACTTCAAGGCTTACTAAATCATAATTAATAAATAACTTTAATTCATCTTATAAATATAAAATAATTAAATCAAATATCCCCAAACCTTAATTAAATTAAATAAATCATTTAACTCAAAATCAAATTACCAAGACAAGACCAGGTCAACACATGACTCAACAACCTCATAACGAAATGATGGAGTTGAGACGGGAATTCTTCCTTAACAACTCCTTTAACAACATCGTACCCGTTGGGTTCATTTTGTGCTCGCCCTGTCCTACCGAAGTAGGTGGAATCGAGACTTTTAATCCTGCAATTCCTGCAAACAAATAAATGTCAAGTAACATATAATCTCCACTAAAAACACACTGTGAAAGGTAATAGCGGGGTAGCAGGGCGCGAGCGAGCGAGTGGTACTACTCCGTCCTTTCACCAAAATACACTAAACATGTCATCATAGGCACAATATCATGGAAATACATCATCGCATATAAATTAAAGAACACTATTGCATAATGAATCATATCATCGATGTATAATGTATCATCAACTATCACACATAATGTAAAGAGCAGTAAGCAAATAACTAAGAACCACACATAATCAAATATAAATCCACCACATAGAGTATCACAGAGTATCCACAATATCAAATAGTACCAAGAGCATCCAATGAATCAACAAACATGGGGTATTACAAACCCTAACCCTTATCCTAACCATAACCCTAATTCTAACCCTAACCATAACTCTAACCATAACCCTAACACTAACTATAACCCTAACACTAACAGTAACCCTAATCCCTATTTGTGGTGATAACCCTTATCCAAATTTATGATGATTAACCTATTCATGATAATAAACCTAACCCTGACCATAACCATAACCCTAACCCTAATCCTAACCTTAACCCTATTCCTATTCATGATGATAAACCTATTTGTGATGATAAACCTAACCCTTACCATAACCATAACCCTAACCCTAACCCTAACCCTAATCCCTATTCATGATGACAACCCCAATCCTAATCCCAATTTTAACTCTAATCCTAACCAAATTTTATCATTTATAAAATCATAACCAAATTGAACCCTTACTATAATTGAACACTCACCCTAATTGAAACCAAGCCCTATTTTAACCTTACTCATAACCATATCTTTAATTCTAATTATAACCCTAACCCTAATTCTATTTATAACACTAA
Source organism: Sequoia sempervirens (assembly GCA_007258455.2). NCBI lineage: Eukaryota > Viridiplantae > Streptophyta > Pinopsida > Cupressales > Cupressaceae > Sequoia > Sequoia sempervirens. The sequence goes on along the minus strand of VDFB02098118.1, from coordinate 73,768 downwards.
CAATAACTATATTTTATAATTCATAATCTTATTTTAGGACTAACCCTAAGCTTATTCAAAATTTAACCCTAAGACTAACCCTAATCAATCTTAACCTAACCCTAATCCTAAATATATCTCTTTACGCTAACCCTAATCAAACTTGAACCTCAACCCTAATAAAAGTTTGAACCTAACCATGTTTGACCCCTAACTCTAACTTATATTAAATTTTTATACTAAATATACTAAAATATTATTATTTATCTAATAAAATAATAAAATTTAATATAGTATAGTTAATTCATATAATATAATATTATTATTATATTAAATATACTAAAATATTATTATTTATCTGATAATATAATAAAATAATATAGTATAATTAATTCATATAATATAATATTATTATTATACTTTATTATTATATATCTAAAAATATAATAAAATAATATATTAATTCATGTTATGTGTTGCACCGCGACTACTACTAGCATATATATCTTAAATTTAAGATATATAAATTACGGCAAGATATATCAAGGCGTTTAATTTTTCATGATTCAACTTTAATATAAATATATTAAATTGAAAAATTAAACACCTCGACGTAATTTATATATCTTAAATTTAAGATATATATGCTAGTATTATATTATATTATAATATATTGTAATATAATATGATATTATATAATATAATATATATATTATAATATGAAATTTACTTTGAAGAAGAAGACTTCTAAGGTGGGAAATGATAGGGAAAATCAACAACAACAATAGAGATTGGGTAAGGAAAATGCTTTGAATGTACGGTTTGAGAAGACAAGAATGAATGAGGTTAGTAGCCCTTATAGAGAGCTGAATATGAGTAATAATTGTAGTAGTAACATTAGTCTTGAGAGGGGTTGTAGGGGTTTTGGTTCCATGCCTTGCAAGTAGCTTTCAAATAGGGGTCATGACTAGTGTATGAATGATTTGAAGGTTGCTCCAGCCAGAAGGCTCAATTCCAAGATTAGGCTTTCTATGGATCTCATTTCAAAGCCCCAGAGTCCCCTATTTAGCCCACAGTTGGTGGTTACTCTGGAGAAGGCACTGGAAAAGTTGAGTGAGGAGGAATGGAATTTTATAAGGAAGTCAGAAGGGGATTGCCATAATGGTGAGAAGAAGAAATATAAGGATGAGGATGACCCACTTGAGAGTTTTGAGGTAAAATGCCCCCCCTAGTGGGGCTGATGCAGTGGTTATGTATACTACCACACTAAGGGGAATCAAGAAGACTTTTGAGGACTATAACAATGTGATAGATACCTTGGCGAGTTATGGGATATGCATAAGTGAGAGGGATGTTTCTATGCATCTGGACTTCCAAAATGAGCTTTGAAATCTCATGGGAAAACTTGTGATAGTGCCCAGATTATTCATCAAGGGTAGGTATATTGGGGGTGCAGATGAGTTTCTTCACATTCATGAAGAGGGAGAGTTGGGTCATCTTCTTCAGGGGATTCCAACTCATATACCAGGTACCATCTGTGATGGTTGTGGGGGAGTCAAGTTTGTGCCATGCTTGGAATGCAGTGGAAGCTACAAGGTTTTCAATGAGGAAAATAGAGTGGTTAGGTGCCCTGAATGCAATGAAAATGGTTTGATTCAGTACCCCATTTGTTGTTGAGGATATCCCATTTATGTAGTGTGTTTTTTTAATTTTTGGGAGGCCATCTCATCGACCATCTTCATGCCACTATATTTTTGGCTTCACTTTAGGAACAAGTCAGGTTCAACCATAATGCAGAGCTTCTACATGAGTGGCAACATTCTTTGGCTTATTCAGATTACACTGTTTAAATTATTAAACAACCACTGCATGAGAATAATTGTTGGGTGTTTTATATAGGTTTTCATGCTGGTTTGTAGCATAGTACATGGCTGGTATTCTTCCTATAAATATGGTGTGCCAAAATAAACTACTATAGGGTCATGTATTATGGACAACTATAGAACAAGAAGAAAGGAAGCAATTCATTCTTGTCTATATTTGTCTGATCAAAATCCACATACATCAAATGGTCTAGACATTCCAAAATTTTCACTCTCATTGTAATATAGGAAGTAGGAAATCCAAAAATCAAGTGACAAGGGCAATACAGACTGTTCCAAAGCTTGAATACATAGGTTTGAGCTTTTGTAGAAGATGAAATGTATATAAATCAACCATAAAAGTTTGTGCAGGGGTATTAATATACATGTTCCAAAGTATATTAGATTGATATGATACTTCAACAGAAAGGTAAATGGATAATGTTGAGATTGTGCATGATCAAATTCTTGGTCGGCATGAAGTGTTAACTTCTCCTTAACAATATGAAAATGAATAGTTTCACAGTCCTAAGAAAATTGTGCTAACAAATTAAGTCTTTGATATGTGCGGAGGATCCTGTTTAATTGATTCAAATTTGGATGGTATGGAGAAAGTGCCTTGATTCTCCCATTTTTCAGAGGGTCTTCAAATGCATTTGAGCAATCGATGCAGGATAAGTTCTTTCTATTTTGTAAAACTTCTTTCTATTTTGACTTAATAAAATATGTCGTCATTTTTCCTTTTATCAAATATATATATATATTATAATACATGTATTATATAATATTATATACTATGTTCCACCAAGTTTCCGGGATGGGGGGACGGCAGGATGGCGGGACGCGTTTTGGGGACGACAAATTTTTGAGGGGATTTTAGGGGATGGGGGGACGGCTGTATAGTATATATATATATATAGGGAGAGAGAGAGATAAATTTTAAAAATATAGGGAAATTTCAAATTTAAGATATTCATATGAGTAATGATAATCATAACAATCACCAATCATATTGACATATGCATCATAGAATCGAATTATCAAACAAATTAATACTACAACTACCTAATTGCATCCATGGACCATAATTCAAATTCATGTCAAATAGTCAATGTGCATATGATATAAAATAATAAAATTCCCAAAAGGCTACAAGTTTGTACTGCAAATGTCAAAATGACAAAGTCACAAGTGTCCAAAGGCAAAACATAGAAATAGAAAATATGATGATTGCCACTACTCGGCATCTGCCAACACTGCATCAAAATCAGACTCATAGTCTGAGTCACTGTCACTGTGAGGGGCTAGCTCATCTAATGGAACTCCAACCAATCCCTCCTGTCTCTCCTCCTCATCAATTTGTGTGATGTCCTCTGGATCAACATCCCATCGTAATGCTGGAGTCTATCTATACTCAGGAGTCTGACGATTCTGGAGTCGCAAAGCACTATGCATAGCCACTAATTTTTTTGCCCGTCTAGAGGTCAACCTATTCCTCTTGATAGAGTGAATAAAGCCGTATGTTGACCAATTCCTCTCTGCAGTAGAGGAACTAGCAACCTGTGAGAGGAGACAAAATTTAAAAACTAAATTAGTAATTTAAATTTACTAATTAGGACATTCAATTTAAATTATGATTATATAAATGTTCAAACTTCAACACTATCACTCATCTAAATCAAATTATGTTAATGTAAAGTATTACCTGTGAAAGGAGGTGAACAACAAGCGTCCTCAATTGTGGTGCATCCTTCCCATGCCATGACTACCATCCAATAGGATCCCTTTGAGCTATTGTAGTTCTATCTACCCTGGCCTCTGGTTTGCCGAGTGTTGGACCATGGAGATTAACAAAATCAGTGAACTATGTACAAACTAGACTGGCCTCCTCAATTGAATATATTTTTGCAAGGGCCCTCATAAACCCTTCTTTTACCTCATCATCATCACGAGGCATCCTACCAGGTCTAGGTACATACCATTTTGGATTCAGAGCAAAGGCTGCCATATGAAGTGGGGTGTTCATAGTGTTCCACCGCCTTGTCACAATGGGCCTAATTTTTTGCTCATATAATCCCGAATTAGGATCCTTATCAGAAATTGCTTTCTTCATTTTTCCAAGCATGGAGTCAAAAGTTTCATAAATCTCTCCAAGACTTGGAGAGTCTGTATTAGCATATCTAATGACATCCACAATAGGAGAAATGATGGAGCAAACAAATCTGCAAACAAAATTTTGAAAAAAGACAAGTTAGAACTTAGAAAATAAAAAAATATTAATAATAAAATCATATATATATATATATTTATAAAATCAGCAATCAATAACAAATTGAAATTATTAATTAACAATTTTTTTACCTCACATTGAACCACCAATTATCATCAAGAATTTTTTGTTTGATGCTTCTCCCTTCTGCAGTGCTTGCCATAGCCCATCTATTCCACTCTGAATTAACCATCATCAATTGTAGAGCCTTCTGTACCTCAAGCATCCTCTCTAACAAAATAAAGTAGCTGGCATACCTTGTTGCTACAGGCTTGAGAAATTCCTTCCTTGAAAATGTCCTAAAGAGGGCAAGTGAGGTGTGATGATTACAAATAAACATCTGAATGTCTCTAGCATCTACAACCACCTGGTGCACCCAATCCATCTTCCCTATGTCTTTCAATGCGTTGTTCAACGCATGAACACAACAAGGGGTCCAAAAGATGTGCTTGTAAGAACTCTCAACCATCAAACCTGCTAATCTGCACACACATGCTGAATCAGTAACCACCTGCACAATGTTGGTTGCCCCAACCTCCTCTATAGCCTCTTTCAAAATATTAAATTGGAATTTTGCATCCTTGCGCTTTCCAGAACAATCAATGGCTCTAAGGAAATATGAACCAGCTGAACATGTGACTATGATGTTTATAAGTGGCCGTTGTCTAATATCGGTCCACCCATCCATGATAATAGAGCAACCTGTTCTAATCCAACATTGTCTCATGTCCTCCATCACCACACTCACCTTAGAATATTCTTTTTCAAGGAGTGTAGTACGTAATTTATGTTCTCCAGGGGGAATGTATGAGGTACCAACATTTTCCACATCTATAAACATTTGTTTGAAGTAGGGAGAATGTGCTACATGGAATGGGATAGCATGGGCATAGAAAAATTTGGCAATGGAAGAATCTGCCACATCTCGTGCTTGCACATTGAACATATTTTCAACTGTATTTTGCTGCTCACTAGAAGTAGCAGCCTTCCTCTTCCATCTTGTGGAAATATGAACACCACCTGCACCACTACTACCACTACCAACACTAGGACTACCAAGCATAGAGGGCATAGGTGAGGTTGAATGTGCGGATTGAGTTTGCATAAGCTGATCCATAGGCCTTCCTCCGGCCTCCAAGTGCAATCTATAACACTCCATCCTCTCAAAATCTTTTATATCTTTACAACCCTTGACCCCATGGCCTCCAAAACCCAATAGATGAGAATAGACTCTTGTATAGCTCCCATTATATTTTTCTTTGCAAATGTGACATAGCCACAATCTACTACCCCCAGTGTTTTTCCCTTTGCCTTTGTCTATACGTGATGCTAGTTGAAGAAGAGGTTTTTTAGAATTAAAAGGGCCTTTTGCATATTTTTTCAAGTCTTCAGAAGGGATATCAAATGGGTTTGTTTGAGGCTGCCCCATATGAATTGATTGGTTTTCTTCCCCCCTCTCAACATCCCCACTATCTTCACTATTGCTGCTCATTTTGTTTTCTTTTGGTTTTTGCAAACTGAAAATTAAAAAAAAAAACAAAAAATCATACATTTTATCATTTTAACTTAGAAAAAAATGAAAAAAAATGAAAGATAATGAAAGAATAACTTACCTCTTTCACTTCTTTTGTTGGTTGCTTGCTTAATGCTCTCCTTTCTTCCTCCTAGATGCTGGTTTTTCTTCTCCAACAACTCCTTCAAACCCTCCTCTTTCTCTTCTCACTTTTGCTCTTGGCTGCAATTTTATCTTGGCAAGTTAAAATGAGATCAAATGAAGGTAAAAAAATGTTTTAAGTGGCCATATTAGGGTTGGGAAGGCGTGGGGCCCACAAAGCATTGTTTTAAAAAAGAAAAAATTAAAAAATAAACTTTATTTTTATGTCTTTTAAGCTGCTATGCGGTAGGGGATGGCCGACCATCCCCGGGACGGTCGAGGGATGGCTAGGCATCCCCTATCTGTCCAGGGGATGGCCTGGCAGTCCCCTGTCCACTCGGGGATGTTTCTGGCAATCGGCGATGTCCCCAAATTTTGGGGACTTCTGGGGGACGGCTGACAGCCATCCCCTACGCGTTTCCTGTCCCCGAAACGGCACCGGGATGGGGACGAGGGGTAATTACCTAGGGGACGCGTTCCCGTGTACCCTTGATTATATATTATATATTATATATAATATATATTATATAATATTATATTATATATTATTATATACTATAATATTATATATTATTATATATATTATATAATATAATATAATATTTATAAAACTATTAAAATATAAAAAATATTCATTATTAGGATGTTTGCAACAATTTTCATTTTAATAAACATACTCTTAAACCCTCAACGAAATGAGTTTGGAGGGAAATGCGAAAAATAACACAAAAAATGGCAAAAAATGGTGAATGACTGAGATTTGTTTAAACATATTGAATTAAATTTCACATCCATTTCAAAATGGGCACCTAATTATATTCATTCATTTTGGCTCCAACTCCTCACTCTAAAATGCCCGGCTCCATATCACTTTTGCAGTCTCTGAATGGTGGATGCATTGCAGGTTATGTGGGCGTATCGATATTTTTACTATGCTTGCTTTGACAGCTTCCAAAGGGCTTATGATATAGCAAGCTTGGACGCATCAAAATGTTTACTGTTTGCTTGCTTTGTCCGCATAGAATTGTTGATTTAGAATTGCTTCTTCATTTGGTCATAGTCTTTCTTTACCACAGATTGTAGGCTCGTTCCCTTTAAGCTATACCACCTTGATGAAATCTTTCGATATTCAAATAATGTATATTTATTGTTGTTTATGTTGATTCAACTTGTTAGGGGTTTTATCGTGCTTTTCACAAAGAAAATATGTGTATTTTCTTTAATTGTATGTATTCGACTAACAATGGGTATTTTTGTAGATAATGAAAGTATGGAGAATGTAATCCCTCATCACTTATGTAGAGTGGTTGTTTACATGCTCTCAGAAGGCTGAGCGTAGATGGAACAAACCATGGCTTGGGGAAGGGCAACTCATCTTCTAGCTTTGGATCAAGCTCTACTCTCTAAGCACTATGGTCCAAAGCTTCCTACGCCATGCTTGGTTGGTCTAAGGCATTTCGTAGGGATCGCTTGGCCTAAAGAAGAGAAAGAAGGGTGGAGGGACACCATGGAAAAAATCCGTAACAATGGAATTTCAGCTCACATAGATTCTGGGAAAACAACATTGACAAAAAGAATTATTTTCTACACGGGAATGATTCACGAGATCCATGAGGTCCGTGGAAAAAACAACATGGGAACTAAGATGGAATCCATGGATTTGGAGTGTGAGTATCAAAATGCAAGAGAGTGGTGAAGAGATCTTATGAGTTGTTATAGGTGTATTGCCATTTTTATTTGGTCAAAAAACTTCAAACATTTAGGGTTGCTATCATGTTGTTTTGTTGATTTGAGATGTAAATATTTTTAGGGTTCTATATTTGTTTAGGGTTTGAGAATTGGTTTATCAGAGAAGAATAATGAAGGGTTTTGAGAATTGGTTTATTGGAGATTGTTGTAGCTGAACACTTTGATGTGTAATGATTCTCCTTAATTTATCATTAGTTTGATTGTCCATGTGAATTTAACTATTTGAATGTCTAAAAGAGTTAGTTATTAAGAAATGTGTTTGGCCAAAATTTAGAAATTATGGTTACAATTCTTAAAATCAAAGAAAATAATGTTAAAAATCTTTTAAAAGCAAAACAATAACATTTTCAACTAGTAGTTTTTGAGAAGAATAAATTATATTTTTAATTGAAAAATGTTTTTATAAGGGAATCACAATGACAACTTCTTTCATGGACTAGTTATTGTAACAACATTCTCCAAACATAGGAGTTTACATACACATATGAAAGCATTAGTTCATAAATGACTAAATAAATGACTACCATGACTAAATAAATGACTAGTTAATAACAATCAATGACTAAATTAATGATTAAATATAAAATCAATTTGATCAATCAAAACAACCAATAAATGACTAAAAATAGTTTAGTCATAAATTTGGTTGCATTATAAATGACTAGAAATAAACTACTAATGGTCACGTGACCAAGCTAATGGTAATGTGACCAATTTTTAGTAGTTTTTTTAGTCATTTATTGTTATTTTTGTACTAGTGAATTGTTGAAGAAGAATTTTGAAGGAAATTTTTGAGAGACAGGTAAGAGGGCATAGCTTTTCTCTAGAGAAAAGTTTGTACATGTTTATTATAGGTTTGGTCTAATAAGAAACAATCCATGAGGATGCCAAAACAACTAGTTTGAATTTGCAAGTGTTGCAGGTGGTTTAAAAGAGCTGGGAGATGGTTTTGTTTGTAAAATCTCATATGTTTGAGCATAGTTTGTTTGAGATTAATTTATAGTTGCATATGTAATTCCTAGAGGAGAATAATTTGTTGCATATTAGTCCATAGATGACTGAAATTTTTTGTATCTAAATTATTTTAATGAAGAAAATCAATGGTTTCCTGTGCAAGTAAATTTGTGTGTGTTAATTTACAATTCCTCCATTTTATTTGAGAATTTGTTGTGAGTTTGGAGAGGGTTTATTGTGTATCAATCCCTCTCTACATTTCCCAAAAGGATGGAGCTATAGATTTAAATTAAAGCATACAATTATCCATCTCCTTGAGTGTTATGTTCTTGCATTCAACAACACCATTTTTAGGAGTATACAAAATAACAAATTCATGTTGAATGCCATGCTTAGTGCAATATTATTGAAATGAACAGTTCACATATCCCCCCAATTATTTGTGTGTAGCTATCAAATAAAAGAACTTTATTTTTCTCCATGAACACCTTGAATGTTCTAAAAGTGTTAAAGACATCATCTTTTACTTGAGAAAGTACACCCATGTGTGATGAGAGTAATTATCAATGAAGGTAAACACATTATTGGATCCTAAAATTGATTAGGAAAGGATATAAGGTCACTATGTACGAAATTCAATAAGGTGGAAGTATGGTGGCCCTTTCCCTTAAGATAAGGATCTTGATGATGTTTTCCAAGAACAACATCAAGAAATTCCCTTGAGAAATTCCTTTTGTGCACAAAACCTTAGGAAGACCAAGTACCATCTCCTATGTACTCAACTACTATAGATACATGTTGACATGACGAAAAATGTTTACCATAAAGTTTACTCAAGTAATCTACATGGGCATTGTGTGATGAACCATTGGATGACTCAAAATCATGAAACCTAAATGTTTTGTACTCATGATTAGCTCTACCTAAAATAATAATTACCTCTAGATGATGGAGATCAAGAACAATGCCATTGAGTGGAAATTCAACTTTCTTACCCCCTAGTGTGAGAAATATAGTAAATGGACAAAGTATTTGAATAAATATTAGGAAGAAGGAGAATATCCTCAATGTAACCATAATTCATCGATACAATCCTTTACCTTAAAATTAAAATATGTGAAGACTAACACACTACAATATGAGAAGTAGTTCTATAAAAGAGACTTAAGTGGATAAGATGAATGTGTTTGTTACACTCCAATGCTAACCTACTAGATTTCTTTTACCTTTATGAGGAAATACATTTTTAATATATGAATATGTCTTGAAGAATTTCAATGGATGGATGAAATGTATGAATACGCATTATGCACTAGTACACAAACAACAATATATGGCTAAATAAACTACCAAAAATTGCATATAAATGACTAACTTTAGTCACGTGACTATTAGTGGTTTATTTGTAGTCATTTATAACACCACTAAATTTATGACTAAACAATTTTACTCATTTATTTAGTCATTTATTTTAGTCATTGATTTGGTCATTGATTTGGTCATTTATTTAGTCATTTAGTTAGTCATATATTTAGTCATTAATTTTAGTCACGTGACTATTTTAGTGTTTATTTGTAGTTATTTATAACACCACCAAATTTATGACTAAACTATTTTAGTCATTTATTTAGTCATTGATTTGGTCATTGATTTGGTCATTGATTTAGCCATTAATTTAGTCATTCATTTAGTCATGGTAGTGATTTGTTTAGTCATATATTTAGTCATACATTTAGTCATACATTTAGTCATTGATTGTTGTTAATTGGTCATTTATTTAGTCACGGTGGTCATTTATTTAGTCATATATTTAGTCATTATTTTAGTCATATTTAGTCATATATTTAATCATTAATTTAGTCATTAATTTAGTCATTACTTTAGTTATATATTTAGTCATTACAAATCAAATCTAACTTAATTAATCCTCACAAATTTATGCATATAAAATTCAAGTATCATATATATTCAAATGTTAAAAAACACCATGAAATGAGAACTAAAATGCTTGAACAAATATGATTCATCAGACACAAACTCAAACAGATTACAAATCAAGAGGAGCCACAACACAGTATTTATGAGTGGAGAAAAAACCACTCTAAAAATTTACTTCATTAAACCTCATCGGAAATTCAAAATCTCATTGGTTACATTCAATGTCTCAATGACACTATACAACTTACAAACACTATATAAAAAAAATACTCCTATTTTCATATACTTATACTATTTTCTCCTTAACTACAGTCCTTTTGGAAGGGCAATGACCTCCTATAGGGGCTTGACCCATTTAATCCCCTTGCAAATCCACAGCTTTCCTGCTGCTATTGGTTTTGGCTCCTCCAAAATCTTCCTCGTTGGTATTCATGACCTTTCACTTCTCCAATTTGGAGTTACAGGGTAAAAATAAGGTTTCAAAATTTGCAGATCAAAAAATCAAAAAAGTCAAATAATACAGAGGATAAAATTCAAACATTTTTTTTCCTTTTCCAACTATGGCACCCTAAACTTAGGTGTTAGATATAGTGAATGTATCAGAATTAGATATAACATCCATCAAAAGCATATTTGGAAGTAGATTTTTATTAGATATTGTAGTTGCAAGTTCCACTAATTATAGTAAACATAAATAGTTTTACCTTTCTGCATCAACTAATGCAATTCTGATAACTTTTAGAGGATTGACAATGCTAGCCTTTATCATATCAACATACTCACCTACAAGTTGAAACACAACATTAAACTTATTAATTAGAGTCAACATCTAAGAAAGAAAAAGAAAATTCAAACATTATCAATATAGTAAAAAAAATCATCAATTTCAAAGATCAAAGTAGCCAATGCTTCACTCTCTACACAAATTACTAAGGTTTGTGTAAAAAATCCATTTTTGTAACTAGCATACCCAAATAATCACATTCATGAAATCCATTGAAGTCCTTTCATACTATCGGTCTAACAATACCTTGTCGGTGGAACTCCCATCACCACCCCACCTATAGCTCAATAGGGGCAATTCATATTCTTACATCAGCGTAATATCCTTCCATCACTATGGCTCTGGTGCATTGGCAGAATGAATGATGAAGCTCCCCCAATAGCCCGATATAATCACGGGGTATCAAAGTTTAACACTTATCGGTGAAGCTGGGATGCATCAGGGTAACATTTTTTAATGTCTTACTGATAGACCGAAATAAAAACACTTATCGGTGGAGAAGGTGGCCATCGGTGGAAAACGAACCAAGGTACCAACGATATAGAAATGAATGATTAGTACTAGTTGATGTGGCATCAAAAGCATTGTCGAGATATTTAACATAAATTATCTCCCCGATGACAAGACTGAAGTAGGTGGTATATTAATGCACCAACACAAAGGTGAATTGCACCATGAATTAATCATACAATTTGTAGAAACCAGAAAGGCTACGCTAAGGGAAAAAGTAGAAAGGGCAGAACTCGAAGCTCTCACATAGTGAAGCCAAGAGAAGAAAAAATTCATGTAAGTACTCCACTCTTAGCTATAAAGTTGCATTTTTTTAGAGTTTGCAATGGAAGAAAATGTGGAAAAACCTAAGGCAAAGAAACAAAAAATTGAAAAGAGGAATTTAAACCAAGACTTGATAGATCAGTGTCCGGGGTCAGGGCCAAGACCTAGAAGAAGTGTTCAAGCAAGTAAATTGTTAGATAAACATAGGGGTCTTAGGGATGTTTGGATGCCACACCGGGGCTATGAAATTTTTATGTATCACTATAGAAAACAAATCAGATTTCAACCAGTCTGTAGCCCATGGAGAATGAACTTAGGAAGACTTGTGGTGCCAAACGTGTTCATCAACACAGAATTGGTGAAAGCTCTAGCCATTCGGTATAATGCCAAGAAAAGAACTATCCAATCACCAAATGGGGCTGATATGCTTGTTATCTCCCAAGACCTGATCTCTAATGTATTTCAGTTAGAAGGTTCCATGAACTTGCCATTCACCATTAGAGACTTTTTGACAAAATACCGTTGCATGGATACTAGTTACAAGAGATGGAAGCTATCTTTGCATAGACCTAAGAATGAGCAAGGTCAACTCAAAAAAAAATTGAGCAATGAAAACCCTCCATTTCATATAGATTTGTTTGAAGAATACTTCCAATATACCTACTACTTAGCTAGTCAAGTCTTGGGAATTGAGGTTCCACCACTTATCTCTATTGCACTGATGGTTCTAGTAGCTGATATACAAAGAAAAGATGCTAGGTCATTCAACTATGCAAACTATTTGGCAAATGCCCTAAATCAAGGGCTTGAAAGAATAAAAAATAACAATGATTGCATATATTTCAAACACTATTCCTTGTTAATGCATTTACTTTTATATGAGGGACATGCTAGAAATGTGTGGGGTAAAGAATTAAGAATCAAAGACATAGATAATGATGAAAAATCTAAACCTATACTGATGTGGACTACACTATGGGATAGTTGATGTGAGAGGTATCACTATTTATATTTTGAAGAATATTTTGTTAAACCACTAATGAAGTTGTTAGACTATTCATATGATCACAATTTATCCCCTGAGGTACATGGATTTTTAAGACCAAAGGAAAACAACCCGAGAGGCAAGGTGAACCATAATTGGGGAGACTGGTATGCCTTCTTCGATTGCACAGTAATAAGGGTTTATGGATTTGAATGGGTTCCACATTTGCTACCCTGAGTGGTTCCTAACACAGTTGCTTATTTGGAAATAGTACGAAAATTAGCAAGGTCTGATACTAAACATCTCAAGAGTCATAATAAACAACCACTCTTTCCTAACACTCTTTGTTTTGTAGATTTCACAGTATGTTCCATTGAAGGATATGAAGAAATTGATGCTAAATTAGCTCAGTACAACCTTCCTCTTGGGTATGAAAGAAAGAAATGTGATGCAAAGGGATTTATTCACCAATCAAGATTAACTTAGAATTTGTCAGGGTATGAGAATTGGTTTGTACTTGATGATGTGATCAGGAACCGAGATGAAGCTTCCACTGGTGAGAGAATGGCTTCATATAATAAAGTTGTGCTTGCAGAGGAATGGAAGAGAAAGAATGTCCCATCATATAGAGAAGCATTTTCTGATATACAAGATCCCTTGGCTAGGGTTGAGCAGCTTATTTCTCATATGAAAGAAATAGTAAAAGATGTGCCCTCATATATTTTTGATACATCTCATACAAGTTACACATGAATGCAGGCTGAGGATGTGGAGACTTTGGATCACATACCCCCACAACCCACCCCTGATGTATGTTTCTCCACTAACAACAGTGAAGAGGAAGTGATGAGAAGAGTGATGGAGAGGAGCAACTAGTGGAATAAATAAAGGCCCCTATGATTACATAATATGAGCCCCCTTAGGAACTTGTAAAATTTGAAACATTAGATGAGTTATTTGATGACATTAGGGTCAAGGCTAGTGATGAATTCATTTATGATAATGATTTTGTTAAAATTCTCGAGTTCAAATCATTTGTCAATGAGTATAAGGGGAAGAAAATAAGACAAAAGGAGCAAGTCATTACTCTTGAAAAGGAAGTTGATGCCTTAGAAGAATTGAAAAAAGGAAGTTGACAAGGAAATGAAATCCATCACTCCTAAAATAGGTAGAGAATTACTTCAAGAGACTGGGGTACTACTTCTACCAGGATGGAACATGAGCTCAATAATTGTGTTCAATAGTTTCAGAAAAAGAGGGGATACAACAATGAACTTATCAGAGGAAGCTAGTGATAAGATATATTCAGGGTCTGCATACAATCTAGATGAGGATTCCTTGCTTATTTGGTCACTATACCCTCATGAGAAGAGGCCGATTGTGATTGAAAATCCTAATCAAGTATTTGGACACCTTTTGGTCAAAAGAGTTGTGGACACTAATCCCTTGGAAACTACAGAGCCGAATGTTAATGTGGCAAAATTCACTAGAGCACAAATTGAAAAATTTGTCAAAGAGAATGACAAATTGAAAAAGAAGTTATCACATCAAATGGAGAATTCATCTTCCTCTTCTACTCCAGAATTGTACGCTCCATGGCTTGAAAAGGATAAGAGAGTGTTAGATGCATTAGCTGATGCAACCTATTGGAAAAAATCCCATTTGAAAGCCCAAGAAAAGTGTAAAACACTGGAAAAGGAGGTGAAAATCATTAAGTATAATGTCGTGTCCAAGATAATCAAAGAGAGGTTCAATAACTTGATAAAGCAAGCTGATGATTATTGGGGTGTATTTAAGCAAATACAATCAACACTAGAGGAGAATGTCTAGTTACAAGGAATAATGGTTGATAAAAAGAAGGAACTTCTAGGTAAATAGATCCTGAAAGACCAAACACTACAAAGATATAATGACTTGGTGAGATCCCACAACGAATATCAAGAAAGAGTCAAAGAAGACCTCAATTGTTTTAATTTGGTTCCTACACTCCATGATGATACAGGGAATCTTGGAGAAAGGGATGATTGGATAGTAGAATTTATAGAGTTTCTAACAATTGCATTGCAGGAGGTCAACGATGATGATATGGTCTTGCAGAATACTCATAACTTTTTTTGAGAAATTCATGTACATAGAGTATGATATGAAAGTGGTCATATCCAATGTTGACACTCATGCAGAACATGGGTACTTTGATCACCTCTTAGATTTTAATCTTTGTATAAATTAGGTAATGGATAATCCAACACAATTGAGACCCAGTCAGAATCGGTCGGTGGTAATGATGTGGACCCTATCATATAGTAAAAGATTTGAACAAGTATTAGATAGCCACAAGATTTTACTCAGAGATTAATAGATTGGTACACATGTTTATGATTGTGTTAGTTTCTTAAATTAAGTTCAAAATCATGTTTTGTTATCAAGAGTTGTGTATATAAGAGAGACCAGGACCAAAAGATGGATATAGGAGAAGATAGTAGGCAAATAGGGATACATAGACAACAAAAATCTTCCATAATGTTTCCCTTTCAAAAGACTATGTTGCAGATATAATTTTGAGGAAATCAATGAAAGATCTCTGATTCTGTGGCTTTATATCGGTATCAATTGTTTGTTGAAAATATTCAATTATCTAGTTGTCTCCAGTTTAATATTTCCTTATAATTTAAATTAGTATATCAAGTATATATTCAATTTATCAATGCACATTTGTTGTTCGATGGAGGAGCATCTATTTTCCTCAGACATGCAAAATTTGTCATGTTGCACTATATTTAACAATTATGCAAAACTTGACAAAAATGACCTGCAACAACTTTTGATAGTTTGCAATTTTACAAAAATTTTGCAACTTTGTCTCTTTTTCCCAATTGACTCTAAAATCATCCTAATTCATAGTGAATGGTCTCACAAGACCTAATTAGCATAAAATGACCTCCTCAAATGCTAAAATGTCCTACTAAGATGCAATGGCCTTCAAGTTTGAAAATGGAAGCTTAGGTGCTCCTGTACCAACATGTATGCTAAATGTGGGATCATAGACAAGGCACTTGAAGTGTTCAAAAAAATGCCTCAAAGAAATGTGGTCTCATGGACTACAATAATTTTAGGATATACCCAAATTAGATCTGTTGAAAAAGCTTTAGAAACTTTAAAGCAAATGTAATTTGTAGGTTTAATTGCAATTTGTAGGTTGTTCCAAAACAACCTATGGTGAATTTGTGATATGTTTTAGAAGTCATTAAAGGGTATCTCAAAATGGTTTTATATCTTTTCTACAATGCTTGAGGATTGAAGGAATTGAGAGATTGAAGCCTATTTTTTGTGATTTTTTTCTAAGTGAGGTTGAATGGTGCTCCTGATTGCTATCAGGCTCCATGTTGGAGATGCCCATGATAACAATAGAGACCTTTTTGGTAGATCAATATATGGATATTGAACCCACCATGTTGGTCTACCAAGATTATGGGTCCATTAATCAATCATAAAACAAACAAGATCAAATCACTTCAATGAAATATAACCTCAACCTATAAAAAGTCAATGAAAGAATATAATAGAAAGGTGAAGGTAGAGGCAAAGTTCTTGGCCTTCACATAAATTTGATGAACCAATTTTCCATTAACGCAACTCAAGAACTCAACCAAGGTAGTAAAGAATTAAAAATCCAACGAGGGCAAGGAACCAATGCTTTGGAAAAGGATTTAGCCAACCACATAACATGTGGGAGCACATTGTACTAGATAAAGCTTATGAAAAATAAGGTGGGGGTAGTCAGTTCCATTTTCTATAATGTGGTAAGAGTCATACAGGTAATGCTATGTCGGGCTAGGGAATTCTTCTTGGAGGCTCTAAACAATTTGCCTCTTTTTCATAAGACTGTGTTGGTAGTGCCACATGGATCACAGTTGTTTGGTGGGATTCCAAACCCAGAAAATGAGGTACAGTTGTGGAAATCTCATAGAGAGAAGCTAAAAGCTACCATTATGATTTTGCTAAGCGAATATATATCAAAGTATTTCTTAGCCTGGCTTGAGATATGTGTAGATGATATTCTCTCTACAGATAGGCTTGGGGGAAAGTATTTTCTTGATCTTGTGAAAGGTGACAAGGAACTTGCAGAGATTGAGACATTGATTAGAGAAACATTGGACAGTTTGGATGCATTTGAAGGGAGCTTGGACTAGCTAAAAATGGCTTTTGGTTCAAATGTTGAGTTTCCATGGAAATGTGTGTGTGAGATTTCTTTGAAGCACTCAAAGAGTTTGTGGGATGAACTTTTTGAAAGCCTATTTTTTAGTAGGATGAAAAAAATAATAGCTGATGGATTTGCAGATATGTGTGAGAGAGTTAAAGTTGGTAAATGCCTTGAAGTTACATATTTGGAAAGTTACAAATATGTTGAAACCCATTTGCACAAATTAATTACTAGTGAGGGCTAGCTTGTCAGGAGAGGGGACCTAAAAAGTGTCAATTTACCTGGGTTTAGTTTTAGATTTATGATGACAAATGATGAAGACTGGTTTGGTTGCCTTAACACTTATTTTGGAACTGAGGTTAGTCAAATAAAAGATACCATTGATGAGGGGTCCAATAATATTCTGGAAGACGTCCTAAGTTTTCTTCATGCACATAAATATCCTTCAAGGATAAATGATTTAGCACCTTATTTGCAAGAGAAATGCTTCCATTTTATCTCAACATTGATTGTTGATATTGAAGAACATCTTGCACATCTTTCAGAAGCTCTCTATTAAGAAATGTAAAATGAGGAGATGCCAAAAAAATAAACAAGGAGACACTAGAATCGACAATTATAGTGGAAAGGGAACTTTTCTTAGGAAGGCTTTTAGTTGCTCTCCGTTTTCATTCAACATCCCTTCCACTAGTGCTTGGCTCATCTCAGCTCTAGTTTTTCAAGAAAAAAGCTTCAATTTGAGGGAAAGGATATTCAAATTTTAGATATTCCAATACTTATTTTGATTACCCTCTTCTAGATAGTTCTAGAAGACAAATAATAATGAGAGGGGTTGGTTTGAAGCCTGAGTCATAGGATAAAAATAATAGCACCAAATTGAAGAAACTGAGAAGAACTATGCACAATCTTTGTATCAAAGCTCATAGCATGTGGATATTGTGGATAATTGAAGAGATTTCAAGAATTCTCACAAGAGATCTAAGGTAGGATGATTCTTTATCCATGAAAACTCCTTTGAAGGCCTGTATTCTCATTTGCATTGCATATTTTGTTTGTTGTCGCTTATGGAGTTGGTTTCATTTCCATGATTCATCTAATCATTGATCTCTTCTTGCAGTTTTCATGAGATTTCTTCTAGTTCTAATTTAAGTCATCATGGTTTATATATGGATATATTAATAACTGAATGAGAATAAAGCATCTAGAGTAAAGAGCTACATTTGATTCTTTCAGTCATTTCAAACTCTTTATTGCGCAATAAATGGAAAAGACTAACATGTTCCCTTTCAACCCTTCCAGTCCATATTAATCATGGAGATGTAATCTGTAAGTATGCAAAAATGTTTCAAAGGGGAGCCAAAAAGTTAGAGATTTTCATAGGGCCTATGAATCAACTCTTGTTGTTTTAATATGAAAATATTGTTGTTTTTTTTCTATTTATAATATCTACTGGCGTCATTTGGGAACTCCTATTTTTGGGAATTCAGTAAGAGTTCTCAAACAAAGTAGGATGACATCTACTATACAATTGAACATTTAAATGGAATTTGAAGTATGATTTTATTTAATTTTTAATTTGATTCCTTAAGGAAGCCTCATAAAATTCCCTTTTTTGATTGTATATCAAACTACCTACTGCTTCTTTTCTTTTACTGCTGCAAGTCACAATTTTAATGTTTTATGCTTGCTCTGTCTCTTGTAGTTTTTATTCCATGATTTCCAGGCTTACCATTTATTAGTCTGTAATTTGTAGGGTTTGGAAGAAATTGAATTGAAACAAGATCATGAGGGTGGAGGTAAACTATAGTTAAGGTTGGTAAATGCCTTGAAGCCATAGTTACATCTCTGAAAAGTTACAAAGATGTTGAAAACCAAATCATGATGATTAGAAAAGCAATCCCAATCTTCTAAGTACACTTGTCTTCATGTTGGGTTGTTTTAAACAAGATTTGATTGAAATTGAAACACCCATTCAACTCTATTTGGTTCCAAACAAAATTTTACATATCATTTGAAACAAAATCCCTGAACTCCATTTGCTTCATTCTGACAGAAATGGCTAGAAGACTTCACACTCTAAAGGTTCTATCAGCCAGATGTGTCTTCTAGTTCTAGCAATGCATCGATGGTTCTATTTTTCACTAGCATGAGGATTTTTTATCGGCTAGACGAGGTATCCTATTCCCATGATGGTCCAATGGGGATGTCGTCGATGGAACGGTTCTATTTTTTCATCGGCATGAGGATCTTCTATCAGTGGGACCAGGTCTCCTATTCCCACGATGGTCCGATGGGGATGTCTCCAATGGAGACATCCCCATCGAACCATCGTGGGAATAGGAGACCTGGTCCCACTGATAGAAGATCCTCATGCCAATGAAAAAATAGATCCATCGATGCATTGTTCGAACCAGAAGACACATCCAACTGATAGACCGATAAGGTGGGGGTAGTTGGTTCCATTTTCTGTAATGTGTAAGAGTCATACAAGTAATGCTATGTTAGGCTGGGGAACTCTTCTTGGAGGTTCTAAGCGATTTTCCTCTTTTTTATAAGACTGTGTTGGAAGTGCCACCTGAATCATAGTTGTTTGGTGGGATTCCAAACCCAGACAATGAGGTGCAGTTGTGGAAATCTCATAGAGAGAAGCTACAAGATACCATGATGATTTTTCTGAGTGAATTTAAATCAAATTCTTACTTAGCATGGCTTAATACATGTGCAAATGATATTCTCTTTGCAGATAGGCTTGGGGGAAAGTATTTGCTTGATCTTGTGAAAAGTGGCAAGGAACTTGTAGAGAATGGGACATTGATCAGAGAAATAGTCGACAGTCTGGATGCATTTGAAGGGAGCTTGGAGTGGATAAAAATGGTTTTTGGTTCAAATGTTGAGTTTCCATTGCAATGTGTGTCTGAGATTGTTTTGAAGCACTCAAAGAGTCTATGGGATGAACTTTTTGAAAGCCTGTTTGTTAGTAGGATGAAACAAATAATAGCTGATGGATTTGAAAATTTGCGTGAGAGAGTTAAGGTTGGTAAATGCCTTGAAGTGATAGTTACATCTCTGGCAAGTTACAAAGATGTTGAAACCCATTTACAAAAATTAACTACTAGTGAGGGTTGGCTTGTCAAGAGAGGGGACCTAAAAGGTGTCAATTTACTTGGGTTGAGTTTTAGATTTATGATGACAAATGATGAAGGTCGGTTTGGCCACCTTAATGCTTATTTTTTAACTAAGGTTAGTCAAATAAAAGATACCATAGATGAGGGGTCCAAGAATATTTTGGAAGACCTAAGTTCTCTTCTTGCACATAAATATCCTTCAAGGATAAATGATTTATCACCTTATTTTCAAGAGAAATGCTTCCATTTTATCTCAACATTGATTGTTGAGATTGAAGAACATCTTGCACATCTTTCAGAAGCTCTCTACCAAGAAATGAAAAATGAGGAGATGCCAAAAAAAGTGAACAAGGAGACACTACAACTGACAGTTATAGTGGAAAGGGAACTTTTCTTAGGAAGGCTTTTAGTTGCTCTTCATTTTCATTCAACTTCCCTTCCACTAGTTCTTGGCTCATCTCAGCTTTGGTTTGTCGAGAACAAAGCTTTAGTTTGAGGGAAAGGATATTCAACTTTGAGATATTCTTGTACTGATTTTGATTACCCTATTCTAGTCAGTTTTGGAAGACAAATACTAATGAGAGGGGTTGGTTTGAAGCATGAATCGTAGGATAAAAATAATAGCACCAAATTGAATAAATTGAGAAGAAGTATGCACAATATTTGTATCAAAGCTCATAGCATGTGGATATTATACATTACTGAAGAGATTTCAATTATTCTCACAAGAGATCTAAGGGAGGATGATTATTTATCCATGACAACTCCTTTGAAGGCATGTATTCTCATTTGCATTGAATATTTTGTTTGCTATGGCTTATGGAGTTGGTTTCATTTCCATGATTCATCTAATCACTGATCTCTTCTTGCATTTTTCATGAGATTTCTTCTAGTTCTGATTAAGTTATTATGGTTTATATATGGATATATTAATAACCGAATGAGAATAAAGCATCTAGAGTAAAGAGCTACATTTGATTCTTTTAGTCACTTCAAACTCTTTACTGCCCAATAAATGGAAAAGACTAACATGTGCCCTTTCGACCCTTCCAGTCCATATTAATCATGGAGATGTAATCTATAAGTATGCAAAAAAGTATCAAAGGGGAGCCAAAAAGTTAGAGATTTTCATAGGGCCTATGAATCAGCTCTTGTTTTTTTTATATGAAAATATTGTTGTTTGTTTTCTATTTATAATATGTATTGGCATTATTTGGGAACTCCTATTTTTGGGAATTCAGTAAGATTTCTCAAACAAAGTAGGATGACATCTACTATAGAACTGAACATTTAAATGGAATTTGAAGCATGATATTATTTTATTTTAAATTTTCTTCCTTAAGGTAGCCTCATAAAATTCCCTTTTCTGATTGTATATCAAACTGCCTACTACTTTTTTTCTTTTACTGCTGCAAGTCACAATTTTAATGTTGTATGCTTGCTCTGCCTCTTGTATTTTTTTGTTCCATGATTTCAAGGCTTACCATTTATTAGTCTGTGATTTGTAGGGTTGGGAAGAAACTAAATTGAAACAAGAGTATGAGGGTGGAGGTCAACTACAGTTAAGGTTGGTAAATGCCTTGAAGCCATAGTTACATCTTTGGCAAGTTACAAAGATGTTGAAACGCATTTGCACAAATTAACTAATAGTGAGGACTGGCTTTTAAAGAGAGGGTACCTAAAAAGTGTCAATTTACCTGGGTTGAGTTTTATATTTATGATGACAAATGATGAAGACTAGTTTGGTTGCCTTAATGCTTATTTTCGAACTAAGGTTAGTCAAATAAAAGATACCATAGGTGAGGGGTCCAAGAATATTCTGGAGGACCTCCTAAGTTTTCTTCATGCCCATAAATATCCTTCAAGGATAAATGATTTAGCACCTTATTTGCAAGAGAAATGTTTCCATTTTATCTCAACAATGATTGTTGAGATTGAAGAACATCAGATTGCACATATTTTAGAAGCTCTCTATCAAGAAATGAAAAATGAGGATATGCTAGAAAAAATTAACAAGGAGACACTAGAATCAATAGTTATAGTGGAAAGGGAACTTTTCTTAGGAAGGATTTTAGTTTCTCTCAGTTTTCACTCAACTTCCCTTCCACTAGTTCTTGGTTTGTCTCAGCTCTAGTTTTGTGAGAACAAAGCTTCAGTTTGAGGGAAAGGATCTTCAACTTTCAGATATTCCTGTACTAATTTTGATTACCCTCTTCTAGACAGTTCTGGAAGACAAATACTAATGAGAGGGGTTGGTTTGAAGGCTAAATCATGGATAAAAATAATAGCACCAATTTGAATAAAATTTGGAGAACTATGCACAATCTTTGTATTAGAGCTCATAACATGTGGATATTGTGGATAACTGAAGAGATTTTAGGCATTCTCACAAGAGATCTAAGGGAGGATGATTCTTTATCCATGAAAACTCCTTTGAAGGTCTGTATTCTTATTTGCATTGCATATTTTATTTGTTGTGGCTTATGGAGTTGGTTTCATTTCCATGATTCATCTAATCACTGATCTCTTCTTGTAGTTTTCATGAGATTTATTCTAGTTTTGATTTAAGTCATCATGGTTTATATCTAAATATATTAATAATCGAATGAGAATAAAGCATCTAGAGTAAAGAGCTACATTTGATTCTTTTAGTCACTTCAAACTCTTTATTTCCCAATAAATGGAAAAGACTAACATGTGCCCTTTCAACCCTTCCAATCCATATTAATCATGGAGATGTAATCTGTAAGTATGCAGAAAAGTATCAAAGGGGAGCCAAAAAGTTAGAGATTTCCATAGGGCCTATGAATCATCTCTTGTTTTTTTTTATATGAAAATATTGTTGTTTGTTTTCTATTTATAATATGTATTGGCATCATTTGGGAACTCCTATTTTTGGGAATTTAGTAAGAGTTCTCAAACAAAGTAGGATGACATCTACTGTACAACTGAACTACTATTCCACTACACTGTAAACGTTAAACCCCTACCATCCTTGCGCTCCTTTCATTGTACTCTACATAGTTGATAGAATAGCCACTTTTCACTTTATTATTGTTCATCCATTTTCTTTACATGCTACTCTATTTTTTACACTCAACTTCAAAAGTGATTTGCATGCCCCCTCAGAAAGTGGAAGCTAATTTTAAGAGTTCAAATTCTGAAATTTGCATAGACAACTCAATCTACATGTCCCTTAATATCATTTTTATAGATAAAAGTAAGTTCTCCTATGAACTATGCAATTTGATAGTGGAAACTTCAAAAATAAAATATCACTTTTAACATCTCATAACAGAAAAGAAAAGAATAAAGAAACCTCGATTCCAAGTTCTCTATATAAATCCTTAACTTTTGTAACACAAGATGGATCTGCTTTTCCATAATTAGCCTAAAAATAAACATAATCACTATTAGTTAACAAGAATCTAGTAAAATTATTAAAAAAAATGGATCATATGGATCATATGGCCTGACCGCATATAGATTTGAAAAGTAAAATTAACTGAAACCATTAAAGTGACTTACCACAAGATTTTTTACAAATCATGTCTCATGTGGAAAAATGGGCAGAGGTTGCAATCCAAAATCAGGCGTCGCTTTACTTCTCCATTTTGGCAGGCTACCTTGAAAATAAGGTTTCGACTGACTGCTCCATTTTGGTAGGCTACATTGAAAATAAGGTTTTCACCAAGGTTTTAGAGTATGTTTATTAAAATGAAAATTATGCTTATAAAAAAAAAATTGGTTCTTTTTCCTCTTAGATTATTTGGTTGCTTATTCTTATCTCTTTTTTTTCTCTTCCTTTTGCTTTTTTTTTTGTTTTTCAAGGTTTATGGGTTTTAGTTTTTTAGGTTCTCTTATGGTTTTCGTTAATTTTTATAATTTGGTGGTTTTTCATCAATTTAGAAGAAAATTTGGTGTTGATATGATGACACCACAAAAGAAAATATTTATTCCACAAAATATTTATTAATAATTTTATTTGTAATATTTTACTATTAATTATGGTGGGCTACGATTGAAAATAAGGTCTTGACAAAGGTTTTAGAGTATGTTTATTAAAATGAAAATTATGGCCAAAATTTTAATAATGAGCACATTTATTTAGTCATTTTTGTTTGTTTGATATTAGTCATTTATTTAGTCATTTTTATTTGTCTGATATTAGTCATTTAGTTGTGATTTTACCCGATGACCAAATCAGTCACTTATAAATGACCAAATTAGTCATTTATTTTCTAAATACTACTAGTGTTAGTGACATGACTAAAAGTTTTAGTCACATAGTCATTTATTTTCCAAATTCTACTAGTGATGATGAAATTACTTTTTGAAATGCTTTAATGATGCTTGTTATATTATGAATGTGAATAATATGTTATCAACTAACTACAAACATGTTGCTCTAAGTTCAAACCATTGGTATATCTATCTGAGTAGATGCACTCACTCATTGCATAGGATAGAGGAACCTTGTCGAGTTAGTCTAAGTTAGTCTGAGTTTGTGTCAGTAAGTGTTAAACCTAAGTTGATAGGTTTTTAGTTGATAAGAAAGTTACGCTGGTTATCTTTAATCTTGATTGTTTAGTCAATTTGAGTTAGAGTGTTAAGACTATTGTTGTAAGTGTGAATAAGTAAATAAATAAATAACAACTAAAACACTTCTTAATGAAACATTATATCAAGATTTAACATGAATTAAACTAATTTAAAGCACAAAAAGCTTGAAAGCGTCGCATTGTCTCCTATCTCTAAAGATTTATCAAGTCACAGAAGGCTCTCAGATTTGGTAAGTAGTATGACTGTTTAAAATGCCAATTTAGAGAATGGAGTGATGCTAAATGCAATGGTGTAATGATTGATAACGATTTCTAAATGCTATGATGCTACTGTAATCTATTATAACAAGAAAACTAATAAATGAAAGCTACAGTCAAACTACTATGATGTTGTTGTGATTCTAATTCTATTGATGTTATGATTGCTATGATGATATTGCTATTGCTTGACTGCTTGATAGCTATTCTTGCAGAGTAAGTTTGCACACAATTGGGATCCATTTCCTACGAAGAAAGACTGTATTTATAGCTTTACGACAATGGTTTTGCACAAGGGCAGCACAACAAAGGCCTGGATTCAATCTTGAGATTTGAAGGGTGAGAGATGAAGAAGTTGGAGCTAATGAAGGGAATGCTTTCTCCCCATTAAAACATCAGGCAAGATGATAGGAAAGATTAGAGGAAGGAGATTTGAGAGACTGATTCAAATTTGTCTCCAATTTTTCTTCACAGCTTCCCATGAATGCCAATTGAAATAAATTGGATTTTGGAATATCAAATTTGGTAGGTGAGTGAATAGAGGAATTTTATTTATGCCTTTATTTAAATATTTTGATTTATTTAAATTAGTAAAAGGGGGAGTAAATAATTTAATAAAATAAACTATAGAATTTGTTTATTAAATTAAATAGAAGGAATATGATAATTAAACAATAAAGTATAAAACTTTGTTTATTTAATTAAGATTGAAAATGATGTAATAATTAAATGACACCAACTATAGAAGTTGTATATTTAATTAATTATGAAGAATAGAAGAAATGAAGTATAAATAAATATTTTTATTTATTTAATAGTAGAGGAATTATGATAATAAAATAAAATAAAGTGAAATCCATTTATTTAATTAAGACGGAAATAAAAGAATAAAGATTGAAGAATTTAAGATGAACTATATAAATAAATATTTCTATTTATTTAATAGTAGATGAAATAAAGGTTAATTAATCAAATGAATCATATTTAATTAATGATATTGTCTAGACCATTTTTAGGTGTATACATTTTGTCCCTCTTTGAAGTGATGTGTTTACGCATTGCTTTAAAGAAAATTTTGCTGCTACTGCTAGTATCGACGAAAAAAATTTAGTATCCCCCAGAACTGCCCCATACATTGATTTTAGCTTATGATTGATATATGCCCCCTCGAGAGATAAATGAATGAATTTTTTATTTTTTTTGAATTTTTAATAATTTTGCAAAAAATTTATGATTTTTCAATGACCTGATGAAGATTCGATGAGGATTCGCTGATGAAGTAATTTATCTCCTAATAATTGATGTAGAAAGTTTGCCCCTGGTTGACATTGAATTAATCTCCTCTTAAAAATATTTTAAATAATCCCACCAAAATCCCACCTCCAATAACCTATAAAAGGTCAAAAAGGTTCTTTTCAAACTCGTTTGTGCATTTTGACTTTTGAAAATTTTGTGAAAGAGACCTATTTGAGTTACTTGGAGTGAGATGTTGATTCCTTATCACACCCACCGTTTCGAGCGTGTGCGACACCACTAGACCTCGACCACCTACAAACCTCTGTTACGTACCCCTTAACCCCTCGATTTTCGTGCATTTCCTCATTTTTAGTGTATTTTTTGGATTTTAATTTTTTTAAATATTTTAGCGTGTTTGTTTTCTGTTGTAACACTTCCATTTTCTGTTTTAGCAATTTGAAAAATTTAGTGCTTAGGTCTACTGTTTTAGTGCTTAGGTGTAGTGTTTTAGCACTTCAAAAACTTTAGCACTTAAGTCCACTATTTTAGTACTTAAGTAGGATAAATTAGCGCTTTCAAAACATTAGCACTTAAGATAGATTCTTCAACGCTTTGACCTTCTATTTTAGCACTTTGATTATTTTAGTGCATTGACCCAAAGTTTTAGTGCATTGACCCAAAGTTTTAGTGCATTGACCCAATAAAATAGTGCTTTTGGTAAAATGGCACTTTGAACGCCTGAAATAGTGCTTTTGACTGATGAAATGGTGCATGTCATGATTTAGCACTTTGAATGCATGTTTTAGCGCATCCATGTCAGTTTGATGAAGTTTGTCAAATTTGTCCTTGATTTTGTTGTTTTCTGATCATGTTAGCCATTGGTTTGATATGACTGATTATCCTGATCAAATAGATGATGTTCAACTTCATGATAGGAAAGTTTTGATGTTTGATTGATGATAATTATTCTCATGATAGGCGAGGAATAATTATAGTTTGATTGATGTACCTCATGATAGACGAGGTTGATTTGATGCATTGATGATTGACCTCATGAAAGGTGAGGTTCAATGATGCTTGCTCATGAGATTTGATCAAAATTCTTACCAAGAGCTGATTAGATTTGATAGGATATTTGATGTTTGATGATTTGACATAGAGTCCGATTTTGAATATTTCCTGATAATAGGAGCCGTTGGAGAACCTTCAGGTTCAAGAGTATTTCCCATGGAATTTTGATTTGATACCACAATTAGCGCAGCCTGATACAACAGTCATTGTTCATTATGGATTATCTATATTATACATGCCCTAGATTAGGATTAATTAGGGTCTATTGACAGCGCTAGCTGAGAGATGGCATATCGATCATAACACCTTCCACCTTCCTACCAGTGAGATGACAGTCACTCCAGAGGATGTCTAGAGGATCCTATGTATACCAATTGTGGGTGAAATTGTTGTATACAATTCATTAGAGCAAGGTGGTACTGATGCTCTTTGAAGGGTGTTTGAGGATGGGCACATTGCTGGAGAGTAGATTCCATGGCAGGAGATGGTGGCTGATTACGCCATTTTTTTGACAGTGCTTGCTAGATTTATCTAAGGATTCCTTTGTCCTCATCGCAGGTCAAAGGGATTCTCTATTGGTTGGGGCTGAGTTATGGAGAGTATGGTTGTTCAGGGGACTAGATATGCTTGGGGAATGTGTATGCTCACCCACCTATATCATGATTTACATTTAGCTATGTATCTTAGTGGTCAAAGTTTATCGGCTAGTGTCACTTTGCTTCAAGTGTGGGCGTGGGAGCACATAGCTCTCACACATCCAATTCCAGTGAGATAGAGACCAATTATAACACCGTATGTATTCAGATATGTAGGTCATCTTACTCAGTCCAGACTGGGTAAGTTAGAGTACTGGAGGAGAGTGATTGATGATATTGAGTCTGTGACATGGTGTCCCTACATTGACTATGAGCATTGGGACGAGGATGATATTCAGGTGTCTTTTCTCTGTCATTCAATGCTACTGATTGGTGTGCTAGAGAGAATTTTTATCATATGAGTGTATAGATAGTATGGTATGGTTTAGAGTATTCCCCAAGGTGTTGCTCATTATGCCCTTTGGCAATTAGATTGTAAAGATTAGGGGCCTGGTTTGTCATATGATGTTATCGTTCAGGAGTATCAATCTTTATAGCCATTTGAGTGGGACATTTTTTTGGACATTGTTGAGCCACTAGTTACAACATATTATCCCGAGTTTCTGGCTTTGCATCCTTTTCCATGTCTTACTATTCCTAATGAGCCTAACCCATTACCTATAGAGGAGGATGTTTCTATTGCACATGGTCGCAGGCAGAGGAGAGAGGAGGTTGAGGTGAAGGATGTGGATGTTGAGGAGGATGTTGGTGTGTAGGAAGACGTTGGTGAGGAGGAGGATAGTGGAGATGAGAGAAGTGGGGATGATTATAGATTCAACATCAGAGATGTTGCAGGTAGGTTAGGCCCTGCTTTAGATTTTCTTGAGGATACAGTACCTCGTAAGAGGAAGGTAGTTAGAGATTTTTCATATCAGCTGTAGATTGTGATCCTACAGGTGTAGTTAGAGACCATTTAGGAGCAGCTTGTTTAGGCTCAGGGTCTATTAGAGCAAGCTCAGGCTCAGATGTAGGCACAAACCCAGTCACATGTAGAGGTTTTAGTATCAATGCAGGCTCAGTTAGCTACGGTGTAGACTCAGATTGCAGCATTAACAGCCTAGAGGGATGCCACTAGGTAGACTACAGGGGGTGCTCAGTCTCAGATTGCTTCCTTGATCGAAGGGATGTTGCTAGGTGTTATGCCTTGCATAACCACCCCCATTTTATTTTGGAACAAAATGGGTCCCCCTTTTTCTTTTTTTTTGTTCGCCTTTGGTTATTTGGTCTAGTCTTAGGAGTTGTTTATTTTTCTCCTAAGTCTGTCTTTTTCTCTGTCGGAGGTGAGTTTGGAACCAAATCTAAAAATGGAACTCTTTCAAGGTTTCTAGTTCGGATATCGTTCCGACTCTGAATCTGTCTTCTCTTTTGTTTCTCCTTTGTTCTGTTTGTTGTTTTTGATGAACACTTGAGTTGGTCCATCCTCTTGCTTGTTGGTTGTTTCCTTTTGTTTTGTTTGTTTTCTCGCACGGAAGCGGAATCAGGACTAGAACGAAAGTATGAAATTTCAATTTTCCATATTTTGTCCCCGTTCTGACTCCATCTCTGCTCGTTTTCTTCCTTGTTTTCTTTGTCATTTGGGCTGGGTCTGGTGTTCGCTCTAGTCCTGCTTCCCTTGTGCTTGTGTGTTGTTCTTTTCTTTTTGGTCAGGACCGAAGCCAGACTTGGAACAAAACTTCAAACTTTGTGAAATTCCATTTCAGTTTTGTCTTCACCCCTGTATCTGGTGTCGTGTTTTGTCAAGACCGGATCCAGGTTCAGAAATTAAGTAGGGAAATTTGTGTGGGTTTCTTTATCTTGTCTCCAACCTAGATCTGTATCCACCTTACCTTTTGATGTTCTGTGGACTTGACTTAACTATCTATTCACATCGTTGGCTGTCCCCAAACTACCACATTTATGGCATTAAATGCAGCCTGTTTGCATGCGCAAATTAATGATTAAATGATTAATCATGTTTAAAATGCCTCATTATCATTTCTTATTTGAATTTTTTGAGCAAACCATGACTAGGGGAGTCTCCAAAGAATTTATTTGATAACGGAAGTGAATTATGAAATGAATCTTGGCTAATTTGTGGTCAATTTTGAGGAGCTTTTTGAGGTAGGTTTCTTTGCTTTTCTGTCTCCCGTTTGTTCTTTCGGGTGTGTTGCTTTGGCGTATTTGTAGGAGGGTTTTTCTTCTATGAATTTCTCTGCTTGTTTGTGTTTGTGTTTTTCTTTTCTTGGTTTGTCATTTTTGGTTTTGTTGTTTGTTCTACTGTCACTTTCATGACAGGTTCGTTTGTCGTACTCTAGTTTTGACTAGGGTTTCAATTTTTGAAGGGTTTCCTTGCTTGGGTGATGAAATTCATCTTGAAACCTTGTTTTTGGTATTCTCACGTCAGTTTTGGGTTTTCCATGTTGGATTCTTGTTGCGCCCTAGTTTTTGGAAATAGCCCGCCAAGCGAACTAGGGTTTTGCAAAATAACCGCTTCCATGGTTTAAATGGCATTTTGTATGGAGGAACTGTTGGAGGGTTAAACTATGCTATTTATAGTTTCCTTTAGGGCCCATGTGACCTAGGTTTTAAGGTTCATATGACTGTACCTTGTTTGAAATACTCTCCGTTTACTAGAATTATTTCACTCCCGTTCATTATTAGGATGTCACTATATCTTTACTCTTGGTCGGAACCAGATCTGGAGTGGAAGTTGAACTTGAGAACAAACAATTGGTTCTGGTTCAGTTCCTGTTCTGGTCCCACTTCCGACCCTGTTTTGGTTCTTATCTAGTTTCGATCTCGACCCCGCCACATGATAAGAAATATTTTTTATGCCTAATACTTCTACAGTTCTACCTCTGATAAAGGTAGAGTTTGACTAAGTAAAAGTTATCTTAGGAGGATGGAAGAGGGATTATATGATTGACTAACCTAGATGTTTTGTCACCTAATACAGGAAGTTGCTGCAAGAATCAAGAAATGTCGAGGGCATTAGATGAGGCCTCTTAGAGAAGTCAACCAAGTGAAACATCATGGCAAGGAGTTAGACCTAAGAAGATCAAGGTGGAGCAACTTTTGTATACCTTGAGATGTAAGCATAGGGAAGTTTCCCTCATAGCTAGCAAAATTTATTCTGATTGGGCTGATATTACTGACACCAATTTGGGCCCTTTTAATTATGAAGAATTGCATGAGGAGACATTCACTGAGGAGTAGGTCACAGGAAGGATGGAAAGGATTGTTCAATCAAGACTAGCACATGTTGCACTCTTCCCCCTATCTGTCCAATGTCCGGAGTTGATTCTTGCAGCAGTTGGAGCATATAACCCTACTACTAGGCAGTGTGTGGATGTAAAGGGTAATGTTATTATTGACTTCATGCCTCCAATGATCAAATTCCTGTTTAATATACCTGATCCCAAGAATCCTAGGCAATTAAATGAGGCAGAGGCTTTGAAGCTTTACAGTGATAATAAGGAGAGGAATATATTTCACATGAATAAGACTTGGATAAGGGTGGAGAAGAAGGCTTTGACCAAGCTTCCAGACCAGCCTAAGAGGGCAGAATTTATTAAAGAGATTGCAGATATGATCATGTTCCTTTCTAGGGTGTTTGGTAAAAGGGATGCTTCACTATTTAAGGAATGGATGTTTCCTTTTATCCAAGCTATTTTGGATGGGAGGCAACAATTTGATTGGTTAATGATAGTATCAGACAGCATTCACAATCAAATGATAAAAGTGAGAGAAACCAAGTGTTTCTTTATGACCTCCTATGTAGTTTATGCAGCTGCCCAAGTGGGGATTTTTCTTGGACTTCAAACAATAGGTATATTGGGGGAAGCCCAAGGACAAAAGAGAGTGTGGGAGTATTATAAACAACTCACCTTGCAGGCATCAAAGCAAAATTATAGAAGGGTTAATGATTCCTTTCTTTATGTAATTATTAACAAACTTAATGGTGATGCGGGATATAGGCTTAGCAGGGAAGCAATGGATTTTGTTAATGAATGGGGGCATTGGTTCATCCAGTACCCCACATTCACCTATTTCAAGTTAGAAGGCTTTGATGGTCACCCCCATTTGTAACCTAGATGTTGTGGTGATAGAACCATTCTAATGGAGTTTATTTATCAAGCCTTGGCCATTAATTTCCAGTTTGGAAACAAACACAAGACTGGTTGCCATAAGTTTCCAATGAAGTTGGGAGTCTTTAGATATCCACACATTCAGGAAGCTAAGGTTATTTGTGATGAATTAGTTTATTTAAAGTTGGGCTTGTACACTGCAAGGAAGTACTATGACCCCAAGCACAAGTTGAGGGCTTTGCTTCCTAGTGTCTTTGAGAAGCACTTTAATCTGTTGGAGGATTTTTGGGAGGAATTTCAGGATGAATATGACATTAGGAAAAATAATTATGAAAGGATACCTATCCCACTTATGGTTGAGTTTGGGATAAAAGAAGATATTCCAGAAACATTGTTTGATGATGGGATTGTTTTGGATCCTGGGTATGATGCAGACAAGATTGGTACTAAGGATCTTGATCCAATAGATTGGAATGTTGAGGAGACAATTGACATAAAGCAGATCGCAAGACCAGTGCTGGATAGGAGTATTCAATGGGTGAGTTTGAGGACTAATAAAGCTGAGCCTCAATCATCTAAGAAGAGGAAAGCTGCAGATACCACCCAAGGATATAAAAGGACAAAGAGAAGGATGTCACCTAAGGAACCTTTAGAGTTTATGCCTTCTAATACATAAGAGGAGGTGGTTCCTCAAGACCTTCTAGAGGTGCAGGAAGATGAAACAATTGCGGAGGAGGGGGCTTCTACATCTGCTACAGGGGAGGTATCTACTAAGCCCTCTGATACACAAGAATTAGGTCAAGAATCACCAAAGGGAGCCCTCCATGATGAAGCAGAGGTCTTAAAGAAAATGGAGGATGAAATTGTGATACATAATATAGAAAAAAATTTAGAAAAGAATCCATCTAATAAAGAGCATCATGCATTAACATCTTTTGATATGATAGATGATGCAGGAACCAAACATATATTGACTGAGGAAGATTAGTGGAAACTCTTTGAAGATGCAAAAAGAGAAGTTGATGCCAAGGCAAAAGCTAAGGCATCAGCTAAGCAACAAGAAGAGGAGGCCAAGGCACAATCTGAATTGGTAGTCAAGCAGAAGGAGTTGGAAGATAAGGTCAAGGATGATGAATTAGCTCAACAACAACAACAAAAGGAGTAGGAGCTCAAGATACAAGAAGAGAGGGATAAGTTGATGATGCAGTAGAAGATTCATAACCTTGAAGAGGAAAAGGCTCAGTAAAGAAGAGAAAAAGAAGCTATTGAAGCTAAGCTCAAGGCACAAGAAGAGGCTTATAGGAAAAAGGAAGAGCAAGAATGTTTGAAAAGGGAAAGAGAGGTTGTTGAGATTGCTGAATATGAAAAGAAGTCCAAGGAGGCATGGGACTTTGTTGAAGAGTTGAAGAAGCAGCAAGATCAAATGTTGGAGAAAAAGAAAGAGGAAGAGGAATGTTTAAAGCAAGAGCAGAAGGATAAAGAGGAAGTAGAAAGGTTAGCACAAGAAAAGGAACAAAGTGATCAACAAAATGTGCAGGAAGTTGATTCTCAACTGAGGCTTATAGTGTTACAACCTTTGTCTTCCACTACTATTCCTTCTTCTTCAGCCCAGGCAACCACTACTCCTATTGCTCCTACTTGGTTAAAATTGGACTTGGAAAGAAAACAAGTTGTTCAACCACAACTATTGAATTGGGAGGAAATGATGAAAGAAATTGGGAAAGAGAAACCTAAAAAGAAGGCCTATGTTTTTCACTCTACTAGGCTCACTGATGCTGGAGAGATTGTTGTTGAATATGCATACCTGTAATGGAGAAGAGCCATGATGATATGCAAATCACTGATTATTAGTTGGGGGCGGTAAATTTGGGAAAGCCTGCAAGAAACCAACAAATGAGTTTGATTGATATTGTCGCCTCTTCAACTAAATCCCAGATGATCAAAGATAAATAAAGGAAGGATGAGCTTAAGGCTTAGTTGGATCAGCTTCATAGGTTTTTGAAAGATGTTTCAAGTCCCATTTCCCAACAAGCTACTCTTCCTGAATCCCCAATTTTGTTAACAAAGAGGGAAGCAAATGATTTGATTCAAATGAAAAGCAAGGTAGGAATAATGGATAAATGGTTGGATAAGCTCAACCAGGAGGTTGATGATGTTCTTGTTGAGGGTTCTTAGATTCATAAGGCTGCTCTTGAATTGGTAGAGGATCTAGACTAGCAGGCCAAGGATCTAGATAATTAGGATGATGAATACAAGGAATGTGTTAAAATGCTTGAAGATATTAGCAAAGTGCCCAAGTCCACCTTGCTGGAATGTTTAATTCTTGAGCATGGTA
Organism: Sequoia sempervirens; assembly: GCA_007258455.2. Classification (NCBI taxonomy): domain Eukaryota; kingdom Viridiplantae; phylum Streptophyta; class Pinopsida; order Cupressales; family Cupressaceae; genus Sequoia; species Sequoia sempervirens. The sequence goes on along the minus strand of VDFB02098118.1, from coordinate 39,330 downwards.
ATGTAGATTTTGTGGAAAAAACTGTGAGCATCATAAAGTATAAGTCTAGGACTATTCATGGGCATCAAGAAGAAGTCCAAGAAATGAGAAAATATTTGAATCAACAAATGGTTTAGTTAGAGGCAATTGTGGCCATTTTAATTGACCTAGATTCTTCAAACAAATAAGGCGTATCTTTGGATAAACTAAGGGATAGATGGAGGGGTAGGTTTGAGGATATTATGCAAAACGGAGACAATGGGGAGGATCTATTATTAGATCAGTTTATGGATATCATGAAGGAGGTAAGAACTGCTAGAAATGAGTTAATCAAGTTAAAGGAGATGCAAAGATTGGTTTTTGTAGAATTTGAAAGGATCAAATTTGAAGGTGATTGGTTAGATGGGCCGGATTCGAGTACTCTTCAACAAGTGTTCTCCAGTTATAAGGAGTACATCCTTGAGCATTCAATAAAAAAGTGAACTAACTCTTTTCATCATACTCAAATATCTACTTTTCTCCTCTTTTGTGGGTTTTGACATGAGCTCAACTCTGAGTTTGAGCTGTCGGTTTCACTTTCTTCTTGGAATATCATATTTCTTGTTGGCACAATAGAGTAATTAGCCTTGGAACAAGATTTCATGAGTCCACTTTTGTGTTCAGTTCTAGTTCCATTAATTGTGGATCTTGATTGATAATTGAGAAACTTGTGCATGTGGCACCCTATATGTATTATGAGGTTCTACTTAGTAAAGATCAGCTAATTGAAGGAAGATCAACCACCTGATGATAGAAAATAAAGATTAGATCTAGGATTTCTATGTTTTAGGAGAGATACTCTAAAGTTCAGTAAAACTTGGTTACTTTACATTTTTTTATACATTTTCATGTTATGGTTTTAAATTTTGGATCTATTTTGATAAGGTTAATGGTACACGATCAATCCATATGCTAGTGATTTTTTTTGTGCTTAATTGTTTCTTATTTGATGAAAGTCAATAAAAGGAACTGGATTCAAGATTATATCATTGGTTTATCTGTGGATGAAGTTGTTATCGTATTCATTTGATCTATGTTTTAAATGATGAATGAGGGATTTTTTTGAAGTAAGTTTAGTGAATGTTGGTGGTATTTGAATTTGCATTATGGATGTATGCAGTAGCATAGTTTATTCTATGGATTGCATCTTGCTATAGTTGTGGTTAGGTGGAATAAACACTCATTATTGATATGCATGTCTGAATATGTAATAATTTTACTCATGTATCTTTGATTTGAAGCTCTGATTCATCTTTTTCTTTTATTTAAACCCCCCCCCCCAAACGTAGACTAATTAATGATATGAAATCATGTTCCTTGTTACCAGCAAAGGCCCCTTGAATATTACAGTTATATCAACCACTGAGTAATATCAGCATAATTGAGAACCAATTACTAGGACCTTGGGAGTTAGGTCACCATGTGTTATCTTTCTCTTTCAGGAGAAATAGAATAGTAATATTCTGTTTAATATTGTTGTGCTATTTTGACCCTCAATAGATCTGGCGCTAGAAGGAGGGCCTGAGGAACAAGCTGGCTCACATTGGGTCATTTTCACCAAATAGGTATGAGAGAGTTCTTAGATCTTCTCAGAATCCTGAACCACTTGTTGAACTCCAAACCCCTATTAGGTATAGGCCCCGAGCCTGTAGAGTCTTGATCTAACCTTTATCACCACCACTTACCCCACCTGGGTTTAACCAAACCCACCTACACCACCTCACTAGCCACTTTTACCCATTCCACAACCGACTCAACCTATATCACCGCCAAGACCTATGGATTACTTTATCAATAACCCTTCACCATTAGGGACTTATCCTTAGAGGTATACAAGATCTCCCAAAGAACCTAGGGAGGTTATGTCCTAAGTACATGCATGGAGAATCAAGAAGTGTCGAGGAGCACATACAGGCATTTAAAGATTCCTGTACCCATGCTCAGGTGGCTCATCAGGACATTGTATGCAGATTGTTCCCCTATTCGTTGGGAGACATGGCATACAATTGGTACCTAAAATTACCCCAAGGGTCGGTTCTAAGTTGGAAAATTTTGGAGAATGCCTTTATTAATTAGTTCAAGGTTTATGTAGACCCTACTATCCTTTACCACCAGTTTTCCACAATAAGAAAATAGCACCATGAACCACTGCCTCTATTCAACACCAGGTTCCAAAGGATGTACCGAAGGTTGCAAGATCCTTACCTGGTGGCTGAGAACATTGCCATTTTGGAATACTTAAGGGTTGTGGACCCTTTGATTGGCTTGTTCTTGAAAATGACATATAATGCTAATGAAACTGATTCTTTGGCTAAGGTATATCATCTCGCTATCTAGTTACAACAACAGATAAGTCTGCAATCTAGGAGTCTAGGAGGAGTTCTCCATCCTATAGGATACCAAATGTCCAATCCACCCCCTTTATTCAATACGGTCCCAGGGATTTCCTATTCCCAATACGGACCCATGTCTGAGTTCCAAGCTTCACCTCCCTTTCCATATTTTAACAATAGTCCCCACGACTCCTCCCAGCAAAATCAAAATTACCAAAATCAAGCTAGAGGATCAAATTTAGTTAATTAATCCTTTGCTGTGAAAAATGTAGAAAGTGAAAAGACTCTCCAACTAACCAATGAGATGGAGACTCTCAAAAAGACACTATCTTATATTTCTAACGACATGGCTCAATTTAGACAGAATCCCCCTTAGAACTAGAACCAAGGTTTTTTAGAATCAGGGAGGATATTCTAATCAGGGTGGCTATCCTAACTAAAATCCTAATCAGAATTATAATACCAACCAAAATTCCAAAAGGAATTTCTAGAACCAAAACTCCTCTAATCAAAACTATCAAAATTAGAATAGAGGATACAATCAAAGGTCTAACAACAATAGGCCATGGAATACTAGACCCAATAACGAAGGAGTTTCTCACAATTATCAAGTGGGAGATGAAAAGCCACACATTGCCAACATGGCAGACCTCCACCTTATGACCAATTGGTTTAGACTACATGATATTGTGGTCCATTCTGAGGTAAATTTCCCAAAGATGGAAAAGATGGTTAAGATAGCCCAAGCTAATGCTCCATTCTAGGGTGCATCCAACAAATCTAGTGGATAAATAGATACTGCCATGGCATATGATATCTTTGAGGAAGAACTTCCATTTCCCAACCAGGAATGCAATGAAGCGGTGGAAGATGTGTATGATCTCCAAGCCTTCCAAACCAAGGGAGACCATTTCCTTAGAAATTAGAATAGAGGGCCATTCACATAACATGGTCCTGCCAAATCAAAATGCGAATAATAATCCACCACCACCAACAGGACCATCAGATTCTCAGAACAAAGGTAATTCATCTTCAATTCCTAAATATCAGGTTAGGAATGATTCAAAATTTGATTTCATTACAAAGATGCAGAGGTAGAAGACTTCAATGTCTTTCTTTAATATTTTGAAATGGTGCCTTGCTCAAAAGGAAATTTTGTTGAAAGCCTTGGGGGAAGTAGACAAGTCAAAAGGAAGAGAAAAGGTGACTCCTGCTAACGACATGAATGCAACACTCTATAAAGGTAAGACTTGTACTACACCTTTCTTGCTAAGTTTAAGAATTTTTGGAAAGAATTTACACAACTGTTTTCTAGATTCTGGGGCGTCGGGGAATGTCATGCCATTTTTGATTTGTAGGAAGTTAGGTCTGAACCCACTCCAGAAAAATAAAAAAGTTATCCAGTTAGACAAAATAGAAGTTCATGTGGTAGGAGAGCTTAAAAATATCCATGTACAGATTGGATCTGATCCAAGGATCCAAACTTATGTGGATATCCAAGTCGCAAATATCCCAGAAACCTATGGTATGCTCTTGAGCAGAGACTTGATGAAAAGTATTGGTGGATATTTTGTCTTTGGATTTCTCACACATGTGGTTTCCCTGGAAAGGGATAGCAAGCCAGATCATAATTGAAAATGAGCCTAGGCTCAAACATATGATCACCGAGTATGATTCCCCTAATGAGGTAGCCTATTTTGAAACCAAGATAGGAGTTTACAAGTAGGAGGAAATCATGACGTTTTCAGTACTTCATTCTGAAAACTCACTCCTTTCAGAGCAAAATGACCCAATGATTACTGTTAATCAGCGAGTCCTAATAATTAAATTACAACATGATAGGCTGGTACTGGGAGAGGGGGTTGATATGTGGAGTCTCCTACTTCCTAACTAGTGTAGGGTTCATTACTAGAATCATTCTGAGTTAACTTGCCAACCCTATGTAGATATTCTAAAACATGTCTCCCAGGTAGAAGAAACTTGTGAATTTCAACCTCAAGGCTCTACTAATGAATTTCCATTTCAAATGAAGGATGCAACCATCCTTACGAGAGTCAGCCTTGCTCAAAGGGAATCATCTTCTCGACTTGATCAGACTCAAGTTCTGTGTTTTGAACTACAACTAGAGGCTGAGGAATCTTAGTCTCTGCCAATTACACTTACCTCGAAAACACTTCCAATGCCCAGGGCATTGGTGAAAAAGGTACTAAATCATGACCTGACTAAAGAGGAGGTTTAGGAATCACTTTCTGAACAAATTTTCAATTCAAGAGAATCTTCTGATGAACTGTGCCCCTAGTTACTTTCAAATACTGATGATCAACACCAGTCTGAGCTGCCATATACTTCTTCCAAGCAAAAAATTGTAAGCTAGAAAAAGAAAGAGATCCCAGCCCCAGATCAATTATGGAGTTTGAAATTTGATGGCTCTAAGTCCAAATTAGGAAGTGGAGTAGGGGTGGAATTAACCAATCCAAAGGGGAAGACTTACTTTGCTTCCTATAGGCTACAATTTGGTTGCACAAACAACGTGGCAGAGTATGAAGCACTTGCTAGGGGCTTAATGTTTTCCCATCAGAAGGTCACATCTCTTATGGTGATGGGGGACTTTGGAGTCATTATCAAACAAGTTTGCAGCCAATATACTTGCCATAATAAAAGATTGGCTACTTACAAAAATAGAGTATGGAATTTGATTGAGGACTTTGACACTTGCAGAATTACTTTAATTCCTAGGTAACAAAATCAGATTGTAGATGCTTTGGTAGTTACTGCTAGTACTTTGGAGCCTATGTAGGACTCCAAATTGAAAATATTTTCAGTTGAACTAGTTTCAATCGCCGCAATCCCTGATAATGTTCAAAATTTTCAGGTCTTCGATGATGACCAACACATACTCGCCTTTTTAGCAAGTTCAAATGTCTTCAAAGGGCAGACCATAGATGGATCAGATAGAGATAAGGGAGAATGGGACCCTAAAGGTTGTGATACAAAAGGAGTAATGAACTTAAAGAGTAACAACATCCCCAAGGGGATGATAGCCTTAGAAAGAATATTTGATTATGATCCTTAGGATCAGGAGAGAGTGCCAATGCAAAGTGAAGGAGGGAAGTATGAATCTATTAATTTGGATGATTCAGGTCCCAAAATAAATGTCCTTATAGGCAAGACCTGTCTTGAGGAGATCAAAAATTAAATAATTAAGGTGTTAAAAGAAGATATTGTGGAAATTTCCTGGAGTTATGAAGATTTGAAGAATTTTGACACCTCTGTGATTACGCACACAATACCGTTGAAGCCAAAATCCAAGCCCTTTCATCAAAAGCAGTGCCCGGTCAACGCTTTGATCGAACCATTAATACAAAATGAAGTGCAAAAGCTTTTATCAGCAAGAATCATCTTCCAAGTAAGACATTCCATGTGGGTTGCCAATCTAGTTCCAGTACATAAGAAAAGTGGGGAGATCAGGCTGTGTGTTGACTTCGAAAACTTAAACAAAGCCTCAGAGAAGGATAACTATCCACTTCCTTCTCTTGATGAGGTATTACAAATTGTCAATGGATCTCAGATGATGTCGTTCTTAGATGGCTATTCTGGGTATAACCAAGTTCTTGTCATCCATGAGGACAGGATGAAGACTACCCTCACTACAAAATGTGGAACATTTTCCTATTGACGCATGCCATTTGGCCTCATTAACATTGGAGCTACCTTTCAACGTGAAATGGATGTGGCTTTTAAAGATTTGATAGGTAAGTGTATTATTATATATTTGGATGACTTGGAAATATTTTCCAAGAAGAGAAAGGATCATGCTGTTGATTTAACAAAGGTCCTTAAGAGATGTATCAGCTATGGAGTATCTCTAAACCCCAAGAAATGTGTCTTTAGAGTTTTTGAAGGGAAACTTCTAGGGCATGTGATATCAAAATGAGGGATATCCATAGATCCCGAGAGAGTCAAGGCCATTTTGAAATTGACGATGCCAACGAGTAAAATCATATGAGGTCCTTCTTCAGGAGGATTGATTTTGTAATGAAGTTCATAACATGGTTTGCAGAAATTGTCAAACCCCTCAACAAGATGATGAAGAAAGATGCTAAAATTGAATGGAGCAATGAGGCTAAATCTGCATTTTCCCAGATTAAGCAATCAATATCTGAGGCACTGGTTTTGACCAGCCCAAATTACCTAAAGCCCTTTTATATTTATTCATTTGCATCTGATCATTCATGTGCAACAATCCTAACACAATGTAGGGGTGAAGGAGATGAAAGGCCAATTTCCTTCATGAGCTTGTCATTCAAGAATGCAGAATTTAGGTACCCACCCTTGGAAAAACTAGCCTTTGCATTGGTACAAGTAGTAAAAAAATTCAGGCATTACATTATAAGGAGCCAAGCTATTGCTATAGTGCCTGATCTAGTGATTAAATCTCTCCATTGCAAAGAGAATTAGGGGAAAGAAGAGGGAAATGGATGGCTATCCTACAAGAGTATGATTTAGAAATCCATCCAATTAAACTTGTTTGAGGACAAGGTTTATCAAAGGCCATGGCAGATGCTGACACGAATATTACCTATCAGCAATATATTGTGAACTCATTTACCAAGAACCCATGGTATATTGACTTGATATTCTTCCTTCTCAATAACATATGCCTAGAAGGAATGAATGCTACCCAGAGAAGGGCACTGAGGATGAAGAGTGCTCATTACATGCTCAAAGGAGGGGCTCTATACATAAGAAATTATGAGGGGGTGTAACTGCAATGTCTAGATCAACAAGAATCCAAGCATGCCATGGCCGAATTCCACGGTAGGCATGGCACAAGACACAGATCAACAAATTATTTGGCCCATCAAATCCTCAGGTTAGGATATTATTGGCCCCATGTGTTCAGGGATGCACATCAACACATCAGGGCATGTCATACATGTTAGACTTCTGCATCAAAGGAGGGTAATCCAACAATGTCTCTACAACCAATATATAAGGTAAGACCATTTTCCCAATGGGCACTGGATTTTGTTGGGGTAATTAATCCTAATTCTTCTATAGGACACAAATTCATTCTAACTGCTATAGACTATTGCACCAGTTGGACTGAGGCTCAACCATGCAAGAACAACACCACTGAGGTGGTTATCAAATTTCTTACTGAAAACGTTGTTACCAGGTTTGGAGTATTGTTCACCCTGGTATGTGACAATGGCCCTACATTTTCATCTGTTGAATTCATACAATGGTCTTATGAAAATAAAATCATTTTGAAATATTCCTAACTATTATCCTCAGGGAAATGGTGTAGCAAAATCTACTAACAAGAATCTGTTAGAAGTGATAAAGAAATTACTTGAAAGTAATCCTAGGGACTGGCATACCCAGTTAATATTTTCCTTATGGGTAGATCGAACCTGTATTAAGGTTGCTCTAGGAAGTTCCCCTTTTAAATTAATCTATGGCCAAGATCTGATTTTCCCCATACACTTACAGATACCTGTTCTTAAGTTCATGTAGGAGTTTTATACAAGAGATGACTAGATTGAGGTAAGACTAAATAACCTTTTAAACATGGAAGAACAGAGAGATGCTGCTCTACAACAGTTTTTCAAGCATCAGGCTGTTGTCAAACGTTGGTTGGACAAAGGAGCTAATATTAAGGCATTCAAAATCTCAGATCTAGTGTTGCTATGGGATAAGGCTAAGGAGAAAAAGGGTGATCACTAGAAATTTGATAGACTCTAGCTAGGCCTGTATCAAGTAGCTGAGATCTTGGGTTAGAATGATTTTCGTTTAACAACCTTGATGGGAGAACTTGTTCTGTTGCCGATCAATGGGTAGTTTCTCAAGCATTACTTCAGATCGTAAAGGTTTGAGTTTCTAAATTAATTGTACATATATATTTTGTGTAATTACTGGTTCTTTGCTTCTATTGGTTATTTCTTTGTTTTTTCTTTCTTTCTCTTTGTTTCCTTTGTTATTTTGTGTCTATTTTTGTTTTCTTCTTTGGGGATTCTCTTTTCTTTCCATCTTAAATATTGGGGTTGTTATTCAAAGAATGTTGTAGGTACTAGGAGAGAAATTGGTTTAGGCATTTTTAGGCATATATGTCAAAAGATTTTATTCTAAAGCTCATTCCTTATGGTCATTTTAGCATGAGTCTGAAGGCTATTAGGACTAAGGTATATTGTAGATAACCTCCTGAACTATCATTGAAATCTGTCACAAAATAGATAAAACATCCGACTATAAAGTGCCTATTCATCTCAAAGTGATTATATCTTCGATTCAAGTGAAAAAATATGTTTCCCCAAAATTTTCATAGGATCCATTGTAGTTCTCAACCCACATCTCAAACTATAAATTTCTTTGTATTGAGATTATTTTTGGAATTTTTTTTACAAGGCTTGTAAAAGAAATAAGAAAAGAGAAGCACTAAAATAAAAGGAAAACTCAATACTAAATGGGTAATTCAAGTATCTCTATCGAGGCTATGGACGCCTGATTGGCAGTAGAGCAATGCTTTGAGAGAACTAGAGGTATCTCCGTCGGGGCTATGGATTCTTGATTGGCAGCAGAGCAATACCCAGGATTCCATTGCATGACAGTCGAAGGAATCAACCCATGTAGCTTGGATCGTAGATATAGTTGTTTAGGTGTGGAGAAAGCTCAAATAAAGAAGGATGCACCATAAGCATGCATAGATTCATATTCAAGCAGTAGTTTATGTTGGTTGTACATTTGAGATTCCAACTCAACTTTACTTAAATATTCTGATTACACTTAAAGTTAACATTGTAGACATGCAAAATTAACATTATGCATTCGATCAGATTCAGTCAAATTAGATGTCGCATTAGGACCATTCATCAATTAATCAGGTGCATTTCATCCATTCATTAAATAATTTCATCTCCTAGGATCATTTATTTAAAATCAAATAAACATTATCATCAACCTTTTAATAAATCAAAAATCCATTTAAATCAAATCCTAAATCATATTCCATCATTTTCTAATTCAAATAAATCAAATATCAAATTCTTAAAAGTCAACTCACCTAATCAGCATTAAATCAACATAATCATCATTTATTTAATCTAACCCTCATTAAATAATAATCTCACCCACTTGCATTCTCTAGATATCTCCACTTGCACAAATAAGTCAATTTTATTGATTTATTAAATCCAAGATTTTCCATCAACATGGCATTTATGGGGAATATTCCCTCAATTTTGAATTCAAAGGCAAGTTGATTTGTCCCTCCAACATTGCATTTATTGCTCATTTTCTTGTCCCCCACTTAGCATTTACTCTCAAATTTGAATTCAAATTCTCCCTCTCATGGGCACTCTTCCCAAATCTTGCACAACCATTGACCACTCACCATTTGACAAGTGTCATCTTCTCATTAGAGGATCTTTCGTCCCACATTCACCATCTTGGCCAATCTCTCATCAAGAAAATCTATAAAAGAAGGCTTAATCTTCATTCATGGGACACAACTTTTATGCAAGGTTACTCTCTTAATTTGAGAACTCATCTTGCTCATCATTTCCATTGCATTTACATCATCTTGAGCTTTGATCAAGGATTGGGAAAGGGTCACTAGCACATGTGACACCAATCCACTATGGAATAGGTAACTTGTGGTTGATTTCATAATGCTTTTAGTTTCTTTCATCTTTTGTTGCATTTTTGAAACATTTGCAAGGTATTTCATAGAGGCATTTTGATAGATTTGTGAAATACTAACCCCTATATGAAGTTTAGTGTTTGTAGATTTTAATGGATGCCTACATTTGGCGCTAGAAGGAGGGCAGTTTTGTTAACACACTATTCGTTAACATAGTCTTGTTAACATACAGTTTGTTAACACAGTCCCATTAACACGTAGTTTGTTAATGCAGTCTCATTAACACACAGTCTCGTTAACAAATAGTTTATTAGCACAGTCTCATTAACACACCAATTTTTGTTAACACATACGATGTTGCATTAACACAGGATATTCGTTAACACAAGATATTCGTTAACACAGAATATTTGTTAACAAAAATACGCTTGTTAACGCAGATAGTTTGTTAACACAGAAAACTGGTTAATGCAGGCAGTGTGTTAACGCAGACAGTTTGTTAATGCAGATAGTTTTTTAACACAAAAAATTGGTTAATGCAGACAGTGTGTTAACACAGACAGTTTATTAACACAAACAAGCTAGTTAACACATACAATTTGTTAACGCATGGATCTTGTTAATGCATATAGGAATTAAATGATGTTGTTGCATTCCCTGATACAGGCATTATAATTTTTGAATACAGATTCTTTTTTTTTTAGAGCAGCAATAAATGTGTTACTTTTGTTAAGATGCTAGTATATTAAGATTGACATGTCATATGTATACTTTTTACAATACATGCCTAAATCTTATTTGTAATGTTTGTAGGAAAAAGGTTAAGGTTGACATTTGAATCAAGCGTTGGAAACGAGCAAGATTGGAGTTGAAGAAAAATTGTGCATTGGAGCTTAAAATTCACATAGCATTTTTAAATGCTTCATTTCATGCTTTAATTTTTTGTTTTAAATCAACTCATCTCTTTTTGGTCTCTTAAAATGAACACTTCAATTTTTCGTTGCAAAGGTTTAAAAATGACATTAGACACTTACTAGCTTCAATTTGTGTTCTAAAAATTGAACAAAAACAACTCTCACACTTCATCTTGGTGTTTTAAAATGAATTGATCATTGCTTTGAGGCTAAAACAAACAAGTGTCTAAATTGTGTGATTTTGTCTTTGGTACATTTTGAGTGTGTATCCTCTCCCCTTGCGCTTCATGCGATCTAGGGTGCAAGAGAAACACTCAAAATGCATTTTATTGCTTTGGATCTAAATATCCAAAATCGTTAGTCATTTTATTTTTAGAAGTTAATGTTTAAAATAAATGAATCAAATAAACTTGATCCTCATTTGATTTGTCTTCTTTTTTATTTTTTGTTTTTGTCTTATAGGAAAAGCAAAAGGAAAAGGTACAAAAGCGAACAAAGGCAAGTGAAAGGTACAAACAAAGGAAAAGCGAAAGGAAAAGGTACAAAGTAAAGGAGGAGGCTAGCAAACGAAAACGAAAGGAGGAGAATTTTTTCTTGAAAAATCAAAGTGTTTTTAAACGCTTTAAGTGTTTGATCAACACTACTTCACGAAGTTGTTTATCTTTTTCGTTTTAGAACACTAATTTTCATTTGGGTCTAAAACAAACAATTTGATTTTTCATTGCAAAGGGCTTAAAATGAATCTTAGGACAAACTCACTAGATTTTGTTTGAGGTTAAGAATTGAACAATCAAAACTCACACTTCATTTTTGGTGCTTAAAACGAACTCACAATTGCTTTGAAGGCTATAAAATGAACAAGTGCTTGAATTGTGTGATTTTGTATTTTGAGTGTGTATCCTCTCCCCTTGCGCTTCATGAGATCTAGGGTGCAATAGAAACACTCAAAATATATTTTATTGCTTTGAAACACTTCGATTTGGGCTTAAAAAATTGAACATCTTGTGCGAGTGTGAGTAGGGGCATTTTCGCATACATTCTCTTTCTTTGTGCCATCAAAGATCGATCGAGTAATGGATTGTGTTTTTTTCTCGCTTTTGTTTATCTTAGAGGGCCTGCCTTGGGGAAAAAGTACTCACCCAAGGGAACGAATCAACCAGTAACACTCTAAAGCCAAGAGTATTTCCAGCTGGGATATAAATGTGGATATTGGAAGAAACACCAATATCACGCGGTTGACTCTGACAAGGTGGATCCGAAAGGGGACTCTTGCCACGTTGGGTCAACTCCTATGAACGGAAAGTCCTTACTAGAACCCATGTGCTAGAATTTTCCAAAATCCTTAATCTATTTGTTGGTGCAAGAATGGTCGTTCTGAAGCTGCCCCACACTTTTACGGTCTTTAGTAGAAATGGAAAACATGCCATGGGAGTTTCATGGGTGTTGATGCTTGGCTGCCCGTATAAGTGAGTGTCATGGAGGGGAGCCAATGGGGTCAAGCATCTAACCATTCGCTAAAGATAGGCATAGCTGGACTTGTCCAAGTGGGGATTCAAAAAATATTGTCTTACACATCCATAGGGCTTGTAATTGTTCTTCGTTTGAAAACACAATGTTGTATTCAAAAACATTTTGCAAACAAACATTCAACATGTTTCTCAAAATTTCAAACCCTCTTGAAGACAAATATCATTGACTCAATCCATATGTTACTACTTTCCTTGGGGATTCACGTCCTTAGAGGTTCCTAAGCATTGGATTATACCTCAATTTGTCTTCTTGAGTAAACAATAGGAAAACCCTTGCCTTAAGTTCATTAAATTTCCACATAAAATATCTTGTGGGGTTTAAATAAATTAAGACATTGGACATTTTAGTTTGAAACTTTAATCAAAGAGAGTGTTTTTGGTAAAATAAAGACATTAAGCAAAGCTAAGCAAAATGAATTTTCATGTGTGTTGAAGACTCCAAATCCCAAAGCAAAAATCATTGAAAATCCAAAAATGAAAGTTCAAATGAAATCAATCCTTGGTTACAAAGGTCTTTAGGAAGCATATGCATGCTCTTCAATACCTAGGTCTAGGAAAACAAAGTGGTATTTTTAGGTTCATCTAGGGATCAAAACAAATCAAACCTCTTTCATCCATCTTTCAAAACATCAAACATCATCTCACAAATCATCTTTTGAAAAAACCTTGAAATCATCCTTGAAGTGCTAGGCTTTATGACAAAATCAAGTAAACACCAAAATCATTGAGACCAAGTCCTTGAAAACATTTATCAAAACACCTTTGGCTAGGAATGTGTAAATGCATCCTTTTGCATATCCTTAGTCAAAGTCATCCAAATCATCAAGTGTCTAGCTTAGTGTATGTAGATGAATCCTTCTCCATATACTTAGTGAAACAATCATTTTGTTTGGGTAGGTGTGGGTAGATGCATCCTCCTCCTCACACATATCCAAATCATCATCCTTTGAACACAACTATCCTTTAGGTCATTATCAAACATCTTAGGGTCTTTTTGTTCAAAATCAAAATCAAAATCCAAATCAAGATCAAGGACAAAATTTGAAAATCCAAAAATCAAACCAATCAAAAATCCAAAGTCCTAGCATTTCATTCAAGATTTATCAAAAGCCAAAAACATCCATAACATCCATCTTTAAACATCACCATCATATCATCATCACATTTGATCCTAAAAAGAATCCTAAAACTTTCACTTTGGGACATAAAATAGAGATTCATCTCCCATATTCTTGAAGACTGATCCTTGTTTTATGGTTCAAACGAGATCTCAATACAAGAAGAGTATGGAAGCCCACAAAGAAACTCCCGCTTCAAGTGACCTTAGCCAAACAAATGCAGAAATGACTCTTGCAGAATCAAGCAATCCATTGATCCCCTCATCATCACAAAACCCACAAAAATAAAATCAAGGGGAGGACCTCGCCTTTGGAATGTCTCACGAAGAAATAACTGAAATGCTCCAAAATCCAGATAATCATCGAATCATCAACATCATGATGAGAGTCAACCCTTCGTTGTACATGCTTAAACTAGCAAAACAAGGGGCCAAGTTGCTTTCGGATTTGATATGAGTACCATAGTGGAGACATCATTTCCACCAATCTCATCCACCCCTATCACACCCATCATATCTCAACCATCTGTCATTGCATCCAACACGATTCCAAATCCGCCACCACTACCACCAAAACCAAACTTAGTGAGACAATATGACATTGCGCTAAAGGCTCACCAAGCCTAACAAAAGGCTATCCGAAAATATCTAGCCACACAACAAGCAAGAAAAACTCAACAAGCCTCTCGAGCTGCCCAAGCCTCTCGAGCTACCCAACAAACAACAACTGTTGAGAACAAAGATCAAGATCACTCCATCATTGAACACCTTGAAGTTGTGTCTACTCCATCCAATGATCAAATGAATATATGTCAAGAGTCACTTCTCAATCATGATCAAAATACACCGACAATACCCAACAATGATCCAATTCAAGAAATGTCAACATCATTTGACCCTATGGTTGAAGACATTAGAAATCTCTCTATTGCAATTGTTGAAAACATTGTTCAAAATCTATCCATCAATAAAGATATTTTGACTTCATCCGATGAGGCATCGACCAATGATCATGTTGAAAATGTATCTACATCACCTAATGAGGTAGAGGGCATATCTCAAGAATTTATTCTAAAGTATGATCAATGTCTTTCACCAAAGTATAGCAATGGCCCTTTCCAAGACATATTGACATCCTTCGACCTCATGATTGCCGATATTGAAGGAATCTTCAACTCGACACATGATCCAAGTCCACTCAAAGATCACGAAGATATTAAGCCACTTCCCATGCATAATGAAGATATCCAAGAGCCATTTGTAAGCAGTCCATCCTTTGAAACTGACCCATGTTAAGAACTTGATCCAAAGCATGTCGAAAGCAACTTTGAAATCATTCAAGATCAAGAATTTGTATCTTCAAGATACTATAATGATCTAATGGACACTCTCCTATCTATGCAAGATGCACATACTCCTCCATCTACCTATGAGATGCTTTCTACAGATGGACACGTAGATGATCTTCATCTAGAACAAGATTGTGTTACACAAAAAGAGAAAATTATTAACTCCTACAGTCAAATGGAGTTATCAACATCACGATCAGATATATCCCAAAATTAGATTGAGGAAATCATGAATAAAGATATCAAACATTATCCACTCAAGGGAGAAAATCAGACAAAACAATATAATCCAGAGTTAGCGGAGCAGCAAATTGAAAGAATGTCAACTACGATGGTCATCTATCAGAGAACACTTACTGAACAAGAGTTCTTGGAACAGGAGAAATCAAAGCATGAAGGTACTACTACCACCATACTAGGGGCAACTTCATCTCAAGCAAACGTCAACATAGGGAGCATCAAGAGTCCTTATGATGAAGCTAGTGTCAATACTACAACCAACCATGTCACGAATCTTCATCCACCCATCACCCCATCCATGAATTGGGACCAACGTCAAAGGAAATATCTGAATCAAAGTACGAAGAACGTTATCAAATCAAAAAAAGTTGAGAAGCATAATGGACAAATCAAATACATATGGATACCAAAGAATACAAAGAAAGATCATCCCTATCAAACTCCATCAGTCAAAGAAACTATGGGGAAAAATAAAAAAGGGAAATGTATCCATCAAATATGTCCACAAAAGAAAAAGTAGGATTTTCAAGCGATGTACAAAGTGTATCAAGCAGTTGGTTCTAATTCCACGCACACTTCCGTATCCACCCATCATTGCTCATCTTCTCAAGTTTGGAGAGTCAAAGGTTCCAAACTGTCAACCAATCCATCTCTTATCCCTAAACGCACTCCATCCACACCTCCACGCATGATATCCAATTCTCATATTGACCATGTATTGGCAACGACCCTTCATCATAAGGATTTAGAAGGCACTTTATCGCGATGTACCCACAGAGACAGAGTTAACCCTGGTATCGACGAAGCAGATCAAGAATCCAAAAAGTTGCATTCAAGTGCACGTATCTTAGCAAAGTAGCTCCTTCAAGTAGGATATCAATGGAACATTATGACAGAGGCATCTACGTCAACACCACCAGGTGGTTCAGCATGAATCTTTCGAAAAAATACAAAAAAATCAAAAAATAAAAAAATCCAAAAAATAAAAAAATTAGAAAAAGGATTGAAAACAGTAAAGATAGAAATCGTCCTTTAGTGAAAACCACATGGGTTGCACTTTGGGCAAGACCATGATGAAAACTTGGCAAACAGGCGTCATGTGTAGAATTGAGCATCTACATGCGCCACTTCAGGTGAAAGCATCTCATCCCATTAGTAATAAATCGAGCATTCCATCCATCTTATCCATAATAAATCCATTCATCCATAAGCCATTTATCCAATCCATCTTTATCCATCTACGTTCATCATCCAAGTTATCTTGATCTTGATGAAATTTTGGGGCACACTTTACGCTTGCTTATGGAAAACATCTTGACATGGGTCATTTTCATTGATCCTATGCTATCCAGCATTATATGAGCCATGAAAGCATTATCAAAATGAGCATTCGTTATCCAAATACCTTATCTTATCACAAGATAATCCATATCCATCCATCCATATACATATCCAAGCATCCATCCCATCACATTCCATACATTGCTAGACAATGGGGGCAGATATTTACATCTTGCTTCGAGAATAAATCTTGATCTATATCCTCCGACTTATGTGGTGATCCAAAAATTGGAAAACATGAAATCAAATTGGTCAAACCACTTGTGAGAAAAAAAATTGAAATCACTAGCCCATGGCACATTTTGACGAGAAGAAATTCCTTATCAGTATTCATCTTTCATCGAACATCAATCAATATCAGTTGCATCTAAGCTGCACGTCAAACATCACGTCAAATCATTCAAACATCTTTTGTTCCAAATCAAGCTTCATCAATCCTGATCAATCAAATCCAATCAATCCATCATCTTGGGATACCCTTCCCGATCATTGTGTTGCTTAACACTATCTTTGCATTGTTGTGCATCCTCAACAATGTTATCATCATTAATCCCATCAACATCCCAATCCTTGTGTTGCTTAACACTATCCTCTCATTGTCGTGTATCCTCAACAATGTTATCATCATCAATCTTGATCAATCAAATCCTTGCATTGTTGTGTATCCTCAACAATGTTATCATCATCATCAATCCATCGACCCGATTAATCAACCTTAGGTTGGTTTTCAGCAAAATCCCAAATAGAGCACTGATATCATCACACATATCCATATCCAAATCGTCAAAATCATGCGAAAATCCAAAAACATCAGCAAATCAGAAAATCCAAAAACATTCAAAACATATCAAAAAGCCAAAAACATCCATAAAAACAAAAACACCAAAAAAAAAATTGGGAAATCCAAACTACGTCGTCTCTGAGCTTAAACGTAGGCAAGGCTAATCTTTGATCAGCTCCTGAGACATCAAAAATTAAAAAAAACATTCAAAAAACATCAAAATCTAAAAACATTAAAAAAAAACATCAAAATCCAAAAACATAAGAAAATTGAAAAATCAAAAACATCGCAAAATCCAAAAACACCAAAAATAGCCTCAAAACATTCCAAAAAATGTCAAAAACATCCAAATATTTGAAAAATCCACCCGTCCCATTTCACTTTCACTCGAAATAATCAATCATCCATAATAAATCGATCATCACCTTCATCCTTTGGCAACAAAAACAGAAACAATCACAACAGTCAGCAAAATCAAACTTCAATCATAAAATCAAAATCAAAGCAACAAATCTTTAAAACAAAATCAAAGTCTTGATCATTTTCAAACATGTCAATCAACTTTATATCAAAAGCCTATCAATCAACTTATCAACCATCATCATCCTCCATAATGCATGTCCTAGGATATATCGTTCCGACAATGGGCATCATTTTGGATATTAGTTTCGGTTCTTATCCTTAAAACACATTCCCTTTTGGCTAGCTGTATTGAAGAGCATTGACTTGTTTGTGTACTTGGTCTTTTTCTTTTGATCTTTTCTTATTGCGCTCATTCCAAGGACCTCTAGATGATATCCAAACGAAGGATTTAGAGAGATAGGAATGGGGAAACAATCATTATCTTTTGTCTGCTATGCTTGTTGGACGTTCTTGTAAAATAACATGGTGAATACTTTCTTTGTTAGGTATGTCCTAGCAAGGTTTTTGTATGTCAAGTGTGAACAAGAATACTCCTATCTATTTGTTGAGTCAAATTCCATCACACTAAGTACAATGTCATCCTGGTCCTTTATACCTTGATGCATCGTGCTTAGGCGTGTTATCAAACATAAAGTAAGTGACCCTTTGAAAATCCCAATCCTTGATAAGCAAATCATCCATCTATCATCATCATTTCTCATCGCCATTTCTCATCATCATCTCTCATAATGTTGGCTTGTTGGATCCTCTTGTCATCATCTCATTTCTGCACTAACATCACATCATGAATAGTTAATCATCATCACCAATACATCCATCATGCATCCATTATGCATTCATCTTGCATCCATAAATCATCAGAATTCTACATATCATCTCACATGCTTCATCATCATAATATAGATTTGTTATTCTAAGCATCTCATAACTCATCCATTGCATAATCACAACATATCACATCATCCATCTCATCCATCATCACATCATATCATCATTTAATTTGTTTAGGATAATATAGATTTGTTATTCTAAGCATCTTGAAATCATCTCATTTGCATCATCATCCATAATCACCCATTTTGAACCTCTTTATCGTGAGATCGACCCTCAAATCGAATCTTTTCGCTTGATCTCTTGAGGGGGCAATGTACCAGTGTACTTCTTTCCACTGGGGCATCCGAAAAATCATAATTTTTTTGATTTTGATCGTAGAAAGTTTATTCTTTGAACCAATGCAACAAGTACATTGCTTCAAAGAGGGGAAAAATGTAGACATGCAAAATTAACATTATGCATTTTATCGGATTCAATCAAATTAGATGTCGCATTAGGACCATTCATCAATTAATTAGGTGCACTTTCATCCATTCATTAAATAATTTCATCTCCTAGGATCATTTATTTAAAATCAAATAAACATTATCATCAACCTTTTAATAAATCAAAAATCCATTTAAATCAAATCCTAAATCATATTCCATCATTTTCTAATTCAAATAAATCAAATATCAAAGTCTTAAAAGTCAACTCACCTAATCAGCATTAAATCAGCATAATCATCATTTATTTAATCTAACCCTCATTAAATAATAATCTCACCCACTTGCATTCTCTAGATATCTCCACTTGCACAAATAAATCAATTTTATTGATTTATTAAATCCAAGATTTTCCATCAACATGGCATTTATGGGGAATATTCCCGCAATTTTGAATTCAAAGGCAAGTTGATTTGTCCCTCCAACATTGCATTTATTGCTCATTTTCTTGTCCCCTACTTAGCATTTACTCTCAAATTTGAATTCAAATTCTCCCTCTCATGGGCACTCTTCCCAAATCTTGCACAACCATTGACCACTCACCATTTGACAAGTGTCATCTTTTCATTGGAGGATCTTTAGTCCCACATTCACCATCTTGGCCAATCTCTCATCAAGAAAATCTATAAAAGAAGGCTTAATCTTCATTCATGGGAAACAACTTTTATGCAAGGTTACTCTCTTAACTTGAGAACTCATCTTGCTCATCATTTCCATTGCATTTACATCATCTTGAGCTTTGATCAAGGATTGGGAAAGGGTCACTAGCACATGTGACACCAATCCACTATGGAATAGGTAACTTGTGGTTGATTTCATAATACTTTTAGTTTCTTTCATCTTTTGTTGCATTTTTGAAACATTTACAAGGTATTTCATAGAGGCATTTTGATAGATTTGTGAAATACTAACCCCTATATGAAGTTTAGTGTTTTCAGATTTTAATGGATGCCTACAAACATGTCTCATAAATTATAAGTTTTTGGGTGACTGAATTCTTCAATATCTTGAAAATGGGTAAACCATTTTTCCTAGCCGAGTTGCCATTTGTTATGCCTTGCATAACCACCCCATTTTATTTTGGAACAAAATGGGTCCCCCTTTTTCTTTTGTTTTAATTGCATTTGTTTGTTTGGTTGGGTCTTAGGAGTTGTTTTTTTTTCTCCTAAGTTTGTATTTTTCTCTATTGGAGGCGGGTCCGGAACCAAATCTAAACATGGAACTCTTTCAAAGTTTCTAGTTCGGATATCATTCTAACTCTGACTCCATCTTCTCTTTTGTTTCTCCTTTGTTCTATTTGTTGTTTTCGATGAACACTTGGGTTGGTCCGTCCTCTTGCTTGTTGGTCGTTTCCTTTTGTTTTGTTTGTTTTCTCATGCGAAAGCGGAATCGAGACTGGAACGAAAGTATGAAATTTCAAGTTTCCATATTTTGTCCTCGTTCTGACTCCATCTCTGCTAGTTTTCTTCCTCGTTTTCTTTGTTGTTTGGGTCGGGTCCGGTGTTCGTTCTAGTCCCACTTCCCTTGTGCTTGTGTGTTTTTCTTTGCTTTTTGGTCGGGACCGGAGCCATAACTGGAACGAAACTTTGAACTTTGTGAAATTCCATTTCGATTTTGTCTTCGCCCCCATCTCTGGTGTCGTGTTTCAGTCATTCTTTTTGTTGGGACCGGATCTGGGTTCAAAAATTAAGGAACTTTGTGTGGGTTTATTTATCTTGTCTCCAACCTGGATCCACGTCCACCTTACCTTTTGATGTTCTGTGGACTTAACTTAACCATCTGTTCACATCGTTGGCTCCGTCCCTGAACTACCACATTTATGACATTAAATGCAACCTGTTTGCATGCATGAATTAATGATTAAAGGATTAATAATGTTTAAATTGCCTCATTATCATTATTATTCAATTTTTTTGAGCAAACCACGGCCAAGGGAGTCTCCAAAGAATTGATTTGATTGCGGAAGTGAATTGCAGAGTGAATTTTGGCTAATTTCTAGTCAATCCTGAGGAGCTTTTTGAGGTAGGTTTCTTTGCTTTTCCATCTCCTGTTTGTTCTTTCGAGTGTGTTGTTTTGGCATATTCACAGGAGGGTTTTTGTTCTGTGAATTTCTTTGCTTTTTTGTGTTTGTGCTTTTCTTTTCTTGTTCTTTTTTGTTTGGTCCTTTGTTCTCTACCCCGTTCTGTTTTGTTTGGTTTGATTTTCTTGGTTTGTCGTTTTTGGTTTTGTTGTTTCTTCTGTTGTCACTTTCGTGACAGGTTCATTTTTCATACTCTGGTTTTGACTAGGGTTTTTATTTTTTAAGGGTTTGCTTTCTTGGGTGATGAAATTCATCTTGAAACCCTATTTCTGGTATTCTCACGTTGGTTTTGGGTTGTTCGTGTGGGATTCTTGTTGTGCCCTAGTTTTTGGAAATAGCTCGTCGAGCGAACTAGAGTTTTGTAAAATAATCTCTTCCATGGTCTAAATGACCTTTTGTATGGAGGAACTGTTGGAGGGTTAAACTATGCTATTTCTAGTTTCCTTTAGGGCCCATGTGACCTAGGGTTTAAGGTTTGTATGACTGTACCTTGTTTGAAATACTCTTCGTTTGCTGGAATTATTCCACTCCCATTCATTGTTAGGATGTCACTATATCTTTACTCTTGGTTAGAACCAGATCCGGAGTGGAAGTTGAACTTGAGAACTAGCAATTGGTTCTGGTCTGGTTCCCGTTCCAGTCCTGCTTCTGACCTCATTTTGGTTCTTATCCAGTTCTAATCCCGACCTTGCCACATGATATGGATGTTCGATGTGATATGGATGTT
This sequence comes from Sequoia sempervirens, assembly GCA_007258455.2. Classification (NCBI taxonomy): domain Eukaryota; kingdom Viridiplantae; phylum Streptophyta; class Pinopsida; order Cupressales; family Cupressaceae; genus Sequoia; species Sequoia sempervirens. The sequence continues at coordinate 17,517 of VDFB02098118.1, read as the reverse complement.
CGATGTGTTATGGATGTTCGATGTGTTTCTGATGGTGATTGATATTCCATGTTGGGTTGTGTTTTGATCGTTGTTTTTGGTGTGTTTTTCTTACCATTGTTTGTCCACTAGATTAAGCTCAATGCTTATTTCCCCCAATGAGGTTCAGATGCTGCCCCCAAGCTAGGGTGAAACATGACCACATGATATGATATGATAATGGATGTAAAATATGATGGTGAAATTAATGACCATGACATGCATCCAAATAGATGGGAGAGTTGATTTGAATATCATATAGCACCTGTTTCTTGGTTTTCAATACATTTTTTTATTGCACCTTTTCAATCTTTTTTTTTTAATTTATTTTAGTATTTTTCTCTTCTAATTTTTTTTGTATTTTTCTGTCACCAAGACACCTATTTTCTAGGTTTTCATCAAGGTAACCATTTTTAGAAAATAATTCATGCACTAAGTGATTCAGGTATAGAAATTTCTGAGATGGATACTATTGATAGGTTCATCAAACAGATCCCCTTCTGGTGTAGACAATTGATATGCTCCTAATCCATACACTGATATGATTACAAAGGGACCTAACCGGTTAGGTTCAAACTTCCCTTTCTTTTCTCTTTCCTGATGATTCATAAGGTTTTCCTTTAGGACCAAGTCTCCAACTTGAAAGACTCTAGGTTTTACCCTGTGATTGTAACTCCTTGACATTCTTTGCTGGTATTCCTGCAAATGATTGACAACTTGCCAATGACATTCATCCAGTGATTCCAATTCTTATAGCCAAGAAACTCTATAATCCTCATCTGTCATGATACCCTTTAGTGAGACACAGAGTGATGATATTTCTACCTTAATGGGTAAGATGGCCTCTAATCCATACACCAAGGCATATGGTGTAGCTCCTACTGGTGTTATAATGTTGGTTCTATAGGCCCATAGTGTAGGATTTAGCTGAACATTCCAATCACGTCCAACATCGTTTATCATTTTCTTTAGTATTTTTAGAATTATCTTGTTTGAGGCCTTTGCTTGGCCATTTCCCTGAGGATAGTACGGTGTTGAGAAATGATGTTGGATATGGAATTGTTCACATAATTCCTGGACATCCTAATTTTTGAAAGGTCTACCATTATCTGTGACAATGGACTGAGGTACCTCGTATCGACATATGAGGTAGTTGAGTATGAAAGATGAGATCTGCTTTCCAGTGACTGTTGTTAAAGGAATTGCTTCTATCCATTTGGTACAATATTCTATTGTTGTGATGATGAAATTGTGTCCATTGGATGAAGACGAATTTATTTTTCCTACCAGGTCCAGTCCCCACTGAAAAAAGGGCCATGTTGATGTGAAGGGTTGTAACTCTTGTGCTGGTGCATGAATTAGATTACCATGAATCTGGCATTTCTGACATTTTTTAATATATTGATAGGACTCCTTCTCCATGTTCAGCTAGTAATACCCTAAACGAAGGAGTTTCTTAGCTAGGGTTAGCCCACTTGAATGGGTCCCACAAATACCTTCATGGACCTCTCATAAGGATGTTTCAGATTCATGATGTTCTAGACACCGAAGAAGAGTACCATCTAGACCTTGATGGTAAAGGATTTCAATGATCTATGCAAGTCATGTGGATTGATGGATAAAGTTACACTTTTGGTTTCTAGAGAGATCAGGAGAAAGGATATTATCTTCGAGGTAAGTATAGATTTCTCCATATTGTGAGATTTGAGTGTCGGTTATTTGGCATATGGTCTATGAATCAAGATTGTTGTATGCAAGGTTAGATACTTGTTCCACCATAAACTCATAACGACCTTGCTTTTTTGGTAATTGCAAAAGGGAAGCAATTGTCGCCAAGGCATTCACATCTTTGTTCTCTACCCTTAGTATTTGCTCAAACTTGATATCCATGAAGTACTTTTTAAGATCATCTATCATTTTCTTATAAGGCATGAGCTTCTCATCCTTTGTCTAATACTCATTATTTACTTGATAGATGACAAGTTGTGAGTCCCCATACACTTGCATTTCTATGATTTTCCATTCAATAGCTACTTTGATGACGATAATCAATGCTTTGTACTAAGCTACATTGTTGGTACACGGAAACATTAACCTATAGGATCTTAGGATGGTGTGTCCTTGAGGTGTGACAAATAGAATTCCCACACCAGATCCTCTTTGTGTGTATGAACCATCAAAATAGAGCCTCCATTTTTGTGTTGTAATATTTAGGATGTCTGCATCTAGAAATTCAATGTTCATTGGATGATGATCCTATAATGGAGCTTCATCTAGTTGATTTTCTATTTCTTGTCCCTTGATGGCTCTCTTATCGACATATTGGATGTCAAAATTGCTCAGGATCATGACCCAATTTTACAGTCTCCCTGTTAGAGTAGCTTTACTAAGTAGATATTTCAATGGGTCTATTTTCGCTATGAGCATGACTGTATGAGTCAACATGTAGTGTCACAACTATTGGGTTGCAAATACTACTGCCAAAAAAGATTTCTTTATGAATGTGTAGTTTATTTCATATCCGTTGAGAGTCCTGCTAATGTAGTAAATAGCTTGTTCTTTTCCTTCAGAATCCTCTTGTGCCAATAGAGCTCCTAAAGAAATGGCAGTTGTTGCAATATATAGTAACAATGGTCTTTCTGCTGCGGGTGGCATGAGTATTGGAGGAGACACCAAATACTGCTTTATCTGGTTAAATTTTGTTTCACAGTCATGATCCCACTTTAATGAAACATTCTTATGAAGTAGATGATTAAACGGGTGACTCTTGTCTGCCAGCTGTGAGATAAATCTCTTGATGGATTGTAACTTGCCTTGTAGGGACCGTAATTGACTGATATTTTTAGGTGGTGACATTTCCATTATTGCTTTAACCTTAGTTGGATCCACTTCAATACCTTTCTCTGACACTATATAACCCAGGAGTTTTGCTGATGTTACCCCGAACACACATTTCTTCAAGTTCAATCTAAAATTGAATTTTTCTAGTCTAGTGAAGATTTTTTCAACGATCTCTAGATGTCCTTCCCTGGTGTATGATTTTTCTAAAATTTCATTCACATAATCTTCCATGAAAGTATGCATCATGTCGTGGAAAATACTGGTCATCGCTCGCTAATATGTCACACTTGCATTTTTCAATCCAAAGGGCATGACATTCCAACATAATGTACCCCAAGGACAAGTGAATGATGTCTTTTCTTGATCCTTAGGTGCTATTTTTATTTGATTATACCCTAACAATCCATTCATTAAAGATAACATGGCATGTCCCGCTATTAGATCAACAATTATGTCAATGTTGGGTAAAGGAAAATCATCCTTTGGGAACGCCTTGTTTAAATCTTTGAAATCCGTGCATATTTTGATGCTATTATCAGGTTTTGATACTAAAAAAATATTTTAGATCCATTCTGCATAATCTATGGACCTGATATATCTTGCATCCAACAATTTCTTTAGCTAAGCTTTAATCATCAAGGTGATGTGGGGATACATCTTTCTCAATTTTTGTTTGATTGGTTTTATTCCATTTGGTAGCGATAGATGATGCATTATGAGATCTGGATCCAATCCTAGCATGTCAGAATAAGACCAAGAAAAATTGATGTGTCACACCTCAAAGAATTTGGTGAATGTTGGTTTCTCCTGTTATGTCATGGACGCTGCTAGATGTAGGATCTTTTCCTTTTCAGTTGTTCCCAAATTTATAGGTTGTGTCAGTTCTACCAATACTAATGATATGTCATGGTAATTCTCTGGGGGGGTGTCAAATCTTCCATCCTTTAGTGCTTCAAAAAGGTTTTCACTATTGGATACATTCTTTATTTTTTCTTTTTCAAAATCTAATGCTTCCTTAGAAATATTTTCACCATTCGATTTATTTTTCTTGTTGTCATTTTTGCAACTAGAAGATTTGGCACCCTCCCATTGTGAAGCATCATTATGAGTTTTATGGATAGAACTCGCATTAGGTTCGTCACTGCAAAGATCGTTTATGATGGCATCATCATTTGAAAAGACTGGTAAATGAATAGGTTCAGTGGGTTCCCAGTCAATAAGTTCGGGATGCCTCAAGTGTAATAAGTCATCAGGTTTAGTAAGGTTGATAGTTGTAAGTGTCTTAATAGCTAGGTGGTCAAAGTTGTCGGTAGGAAGGTCGAGGAATATGATAGTACTCACCTCCAAGTCATCTATCTCACTCGATGTTTGATCATCCTCACTTGAGTCATCGATATTTGTTGATCCCATTATAAATGGTTTATTTCTTGAACTTTGTCCCTCGTCTCGTAAGGGTGTATATGTTTGAATGGCATCAGTTTGTTTGTCAGTGTATGATATAGCAGATAAATGATCCCATTCATACTCATTGGAATCTGTGTCAGAACCATCTCTCATTTGTAGAATCCTTTCTACCACTTTCTCAGTTACTTCCTCTTTTGTTTCCCCTGTGTAGCCTAATCATGTTTTTTCTTTAGGCTGAAGTGTTAGAGTTTGAATAGGTTCTATAATACCATCCTTTCTCTTTCCAATTGGTCCTTGGCCTTCATAGCCCATTTTTTCTAAGATAGCCTTCCCTTTTCCATACTAATCTGTTTTGATGCTGATTCTTGCTGATGTTGAGGCTTCTTCATATTTGTATAGCCAATTGAGAATGGATTTGTCTTCTGACTCATCTTTGAGGGTACCTACTTTAAAAAATATTTCATTAATAATTGTGCTTGGTTGTGATGAACATGGTGTGTTTGAAGTGGGTTTCCATATGATTTTGGTGATGGTAACAATTGTGATAGACAAAAAGATTGCTCAAGGGAATATTCTCCAAAGCCTTTGTCCTTCAACTAGACTTTGTCTACAAATTGCTATGATAGATCATTTATAGGACCTTTAGCATTTGATAAAGTTGTGTCTGCAACAGTTATTTCCTTCACTTGATCCTTCTTCTCAACCCATTTAGATATGAAATTGGGTTGTCTCTCACCACTAGATGAAGTGGAAGTGTTGTCTTCACTATTGTGGGGTACCAGAGTGTCTTGATTTGATTTTAGCATATTGCAAGTCTATAGATTATTGTTGTCAGCTGATATTGTGACCTCATGTCAGTTAACTATAAATTTCAAACATTGATGGTATGTTGTGGGCACCGCTTGCATTTCATGGATCCATGGATGACCCAAGATTATGTTATATGTTAGATCCTTGTCCAACACTCAAAAAATAATGTTTTTGACAATCGGTCCTACTTGAATTGGAAGTACAATCAGCCCCTTTGAAGACATTTCCTCTTCATCATATGCCTTTATTGTTATCTTTCTTTTGGCATTAATGGCATTGTCGAAATAGCCTAGTGCATGAATTAGTTTCAAAGTACAAATATTTAATCCAGCTCTGCCATCTATTAAGACACACTTGACACGGTGTTTATGGATTAGAACCTCTATATGCAAGGCCTCATTGTGTGGGTAATTTAGTGACACATTATCTTGTTCGAAGAACGACAGACAATGAGGTGTTGTAAGATGTCCCACCATGGCTTGGAATTGACAAACATACAAATTATTGGGCACCTTTATAGCTACTAGAGCTTGATCCAAAACTTCTTTATGTGATGGTGAAATTTTGAGAAGTTCTAGAATGGATATTTGTACGGGTATCTTTTGTAATTGGTCCATGATGTTGTATTGGTGTGATGGGGGAGTAGTGTTTTTAGATGAGACTCCTTTTAGTACTACTTTAGACTGCCCCCTTGTTGTTACATTAACTGGTTGATGGTCTTGTGTTTCCCTGATCTTTAGGACATTGATTTGGTTGTCAAATGTGTTTGTGCTTGGTATCATGAACAGGAATTTGATGTCATTGATGTTTGTGTCTTCTATTTGATCATTAATGTCATCTTTCTCAAGCTTAGAAAGGCAAAGAATGGTGGTGTCATAGACATAGTTTATACTTTTTCCTTTACTACTTGAAGAAGACTCTCCTTTTTCATAGTGAGGTAATGGATTTGTAAATGCACTGTGATCATTTTTTTTTTATGCCCTTCGACAAACACCTTCTATGCTTCAATCAAGTCTTGTATCAAATTTTTTAATTGCATACAGTAATTTTTTTTATGTCCCTTATTCTTATGAAAGTTTCAATAATCAACATCATTCTACCAGGATGGTTTTATCTTCAGCTCCTGATTTCGTTCTTCTGGTAGAGTAATAAGTCTATTTGCAATGAGCTCTCTCATTTTTTCTTCTAAAGTTTTTCCTAATGGGGTAAATCTCTATCAATTGGATTGTCTTTGATATGACGGTCAAGATTCCACATTGTTGGTGTTATTGTTTTGAGTGGTGCTTTGATTATTGTTCTTATTTTCATTTTGATTTGTTTTGGTAGTTATTGCTGTCAAATTGAATACTGGTTTTGTATTTTGCATGCCGGTTGTAGCATCGTTGCTTTTAGTATTTCTATTTTTTTGCCAAAATTTAGGCTTGGCATTGTTTCCATAGTGATTTTTTTTGTTTGGTGTATCACTGTAGTGTTTAGTCACTCCTCGTTTGACTAGGGATTCTTCGATTTTAAGCCCATTCTCAATTGCTTTTTCGAATGTCGGGGGACATTGCAGTTCGAGTCTATAACTCATCTCATCATTTAAGTTGTCAATAAATAATTCAATCTTCTCCTCTTCAGGTATAGATTGAGGATATCTAGCGAAAAAATTTCTCCAATGTGCTAAGAATGATAGGAATGTCTCACCCTTTTTCTATTTCCAGTTATACAGATCCTTTATGGTTACATTGTGTTGTATGTTGAAGGAGAATTGAGAGATGAATTTGTTGACCAGTTCTTCAAAGGATCGAATCCCTGGTTGTAACTTGGAGAACCATTCCATACAATGGGCTCCCAAACTCCTAGGAAATAACCTCATGAGGTAAGTATCTTCTTGTGCAAACTTGAGGCTCATTGTTCTGAATTCTCTTAAATGGTCAATCGGGTCTAATTTGACATTATGTTTGTCATATTTAGGAAATTCACAATGTCTACAGAAAGGTATCATATCCACACTCAGATGAAAAGGGTAAGGACAAATGTCCTATAATAAATATTTCTTTGTGGTTTCTTTTTGCATATTTTGAATCTGTTGCTGTAGATTTTGCATTTGAGTTGTTAAAGTAACCACTTGATCTGTGTTCTGAGTGTGGTGTGGTTCTATTTCATTTGTTCTAGGTGCTTCCTTCAATTGATTGATGTTGAAATCCTTCGAAAGTTTGGCACCTAACTCTACTAACATCAAGAGATATTTCTCCATGTCTTGGTCTAAGAAATTTTCCATAAATTTATGAAAATTTGGATCTTGTTGGGCATGTTGTATATCTTCTTGAGTTATTTCATTGTTATCATGTTGTTGGAATCTATAAAAGGGGTTTTCTTCAGTCATGTTTGGATTTTCAATTTCCTTCTCTCTGATTTTTTGTCTTTGCAACCTTGCCAAGATTGGGATACAATTTTTTTTTGTTTTCAGTAAACTTGGATCTTCCGTGTTGTGGTTAGTGTCAATTTGATTTTAACGAAGCCAAATAGAACAATCTATTCTATTAACAAGACTAAGTTGAAAATATGATTACTGATTTTTTGTTCATGATGGTAGGATGTTAAAATCCTGATGAGGAAAATTTATTCAATAATATAGATTTGTTTTGATAATTTGACACTTTGTATTTTGCAAGATTTTGGTTTATGTTTGAAAACAATTTGACTTGTAAATACCTACTTTGTTTCAGGTTTTTAGGACACTGTTTGAACTGTGAAATGTTTTTTACTGGTTAAAACTTAGGTTTCTTATGGAAACAAATTTGACAGATGTTTCTGAAAGGTCTCTATTTTTTTAGTTTGTGGAAGCACTAATATAAAGGGTGGGCGCACTGAAATAGAATGCATAAGCGCTAAAATTTCTGGTAAAAGCATTGTCAAGTAGAGTAGAAGCACTAAAATAGACCGCAAATGCACTAAAAGACTGGTGAATTCCAACACCGGTAATGTTTGATACTGACAGAAGCACTATAAAATTGATTAGAAGCATTGAACCAAATGGCAGAAGCGTTGTTTTTTACTGCGGATGTGCTAAAAGAGAGTGCAGAAGCGCTAGAATAGACTATAGAAGCGCTATGATACTGGTATTTACTTGTCAATAGAAGGGCTATAAAATTTGGTAGAAGCACTGAAACATACGGCAGAAGCGTTGTTTTAACTATGGAAGTGATAAAAGAGAGCGCATAAGAGTTATAATAGATGGTAGAAGTGCTATGTTTTTTGGTTCACAGTGTTCAAATTTCTTCTCGTTAGAAGACAAAAATTTTGTGGTGTAATTTTTTGGATTTTTAGTATTTTGGTAGAGTATTTTTGCTGGTAACTCCTAGATTTTGGATGAAAAACCTAATGTTTCCAAGTTTTTTCTACTATAAGAACTGATTTGGTTTGTCAGAGTATTCTATAGCAGGTTGTGGGATGGAAGATTGACGAATAGGTTGACTATGATTAGGTTCCTATGAAATAGCTCTTCTCTAAAAATAGGCTTGTGAATACAATGGCTCTAAAGCATAATCATCAGTGTAACCCCTAGAAAAATCATGAAATCTATGAATGAAAGTTCTATGATGAAGCAAAATCTTCCTACTTTGATACAAGAAACATTTTTTTTCATAAGGTTTATGTAACTAAGTGGCTTCTTGGGTTTCCTGATTCTCTTGGCAAGAGATTTCTTGACAAACTTTGTGGTTTTCCAATCCCTAATCATATATTTCCTAGTTTGATTTTGTCCAAGTTTTTGTATTTTTCAGGATGATCTTTTATCTAGATTTTAATGATTTTGAAATACACAACAATCAAATGTAGACAGTTGTTTTTAAGAGCTATAATCTAAAAAAATAGTGTATGTTCAAAGAACCATGCATGGTCCTATTTTCACTGGTTTGATAACAAAAAATGCACTTCAGATAGACTCACTCTTAAGGTCAAAAGGTCATCATTATACACAACAACCCATAGCTTAAAATTGTGTCGACTCACACAGTCGTGTCACGCCCTAGAGGGCGCCTATGTTTTTGTCTTTTCCAGGTGCATACTCAAGGTTACATTTCTTGATCCCCTAAGCAAATAGTCCTTGGAAATTATATGGTGAGTGTCTTGGGGAAGATTCTTCCCTCCCCTTGCACTGTGAGTATTTCAATGTTTGGTTACTGACTCAGCGAGATACTACACTATGGTTCTTAGAAAGGGTTTTCGTTCGAAGCAACACTAATAAACTCCCTCAGGAGACCTCCCAACCTTTAGAATAAAGGCTTTGGGGATGGTTATCTTGCACACTTCTGGTAAATGAGGATTTTTTCAGATTTACTTTTATTTTATAGTGGTTTGGAAAACCTAGCTTTGGTTGTTCCCACTTAGGTCATTCCTGTATGGTGAGTACTTTTTCCCACTACAACAGGCCTTCTAAAGGATTTAATAAAGTTGGAAATGCATAAAATAAAGGATGAGTCTGGCGTTTTGATCACCCAGTTAAGGGGAGAGCATATGCTTATCACCACACAAACACATAAATCAATTATTTAATTTTTAGAGCCCAAACGACAATTTGCTATCTATGTGAAGATGTTGCTTCACAAAATAAATGATGTAAATTTTAAATCCAAAATGAAATGTTTGGTGACTATCCTAGGATTGAATTTTTTTAATCAAGTCGCTATCCTAGATTGATTCATTTTAGTCCAATTAAAGAAGTGACTGTCCTAGATTGATTCATTTTAGTCCAACTAAAGAAATGAAGTTACTAGCCGCGGTTGTGCCAGATCCAAATAACGATTTACATAGAAGTGTTATGATAGAGGCCAAAAGCGCTATAGAAATACTTAGATGTGCTATAGAAAATGTTGGAAGCGCTACAAGATTCATCGGAAGTGCTATAGAATTTGGCGGGCATGCTAAAACAGATGTTGAAGGTGAACAGTCGGACTATGCTGGAAGCTTTTGATCAAAGCGCTAAAATAGTCTTCGAAAGCGCTGTAGTTTTCATCAAAAGTGCTAAAATAGGTAGAAACACTATAGTTTCTATTAGATGAGTTGCAAAATCTTCCGATTGCACTAAAAGAATCACGCTAGAATCTGTACGAACACTTTTTCAAAAAAAATTGTTTAAAACATGGGGTTAGGCCCCACGGTGAGCACCAAAATGTAAATGTGAATAAGTAAATAAATAAATAAAAACTAAAACACTTCTTAATGAAACATTATATCAATATTTAACATGAATTAAACTAATTTAAGGCACAAAAAGCTTGAAAGTGTCTCATTGTCTCCTTTCTCTAAAGATTTATCAAGTCACAGAAGGCTCTTAGATTTGGTAAGTAGTATGATTGTTTAAAATGTCAATTCAGAGAATGGAGTGATGCTAAATGCAATGGTGTAATGATTGATAATCATTTCTAAATGCTATGACGCTATTGTAATCTATTCTAACATGAAAACTGATAAATGAAAGCTATAGTAAAACTACTATGATGTCGCGATTCTAATTCTATTGATGTTATGATTGCTATGATGCTATTGCTATTACTTGATTGCTATTCCTGTAGAGTAAGTTTGCACACAATTGGGATCCATTTCCTATGAAGAAAGACTATATTTATAGCTTTACGACAATAGTTTTGCAAAAGGGTAGCACAACAGAGGCCTGGATTCAATCTTGAGATTTGAAGGGTGAGAGATGAAGAAGTTGGAGCTAATAAAGGGAATGTTTTCTCCCCATGAAAACATTAGGCAAGATGATAGGAAAGATTAGAGGAAGAAGATTTGAGAGATTGATTCAAATTTGTCTCCAATTTTTCTTCACAGCTTCCCGTGAATGCCTGTTGAAATAAATTGGATTTTGGAATATTAAATTTGGTAGGTGAGTGAATAGAGGAATTTTCTTTATGCCTTTATTTAAATACTTTGATTTATTTAAATTAGAAAAAGGGGGAATAAATAATTTAATAAAACAAACTATAGAATTTTTTTATTAAATTAAATAAAAGGAATATGATAATTAAACAATAAACTATAAAACTTTGTTTATTTAATTAAGATTGAAAATGATGTAATAATTAAATAACACCAACTATAGAGGTTGTATATTTAATAAAATATGAAGAATAGAAGAAATGGACTATAAATAAATATTTCTATTTATTTGATAGTAGATGAAATAAAGGTTAATTAATCAAATAAATCATATTTGATTAATTATATTCTCTAGACCATTTTTAGGTGTATACAATTGTGATTAGCATATGTTATATATTGTGGACACATATATATAGAGTATATGTGTGTATATATGTGGTGGGGCATATATATGTACGCATGCAAAATAAAGGAAAATAGGGTGCTCCTAGGGTTTCCCAAGATGGAAAAGTGAATCCAAAGAGGGAAAAGGGGTCCTAATTCTTTAATTTCATTAGGAAATGAGATCTCCACAAAGAATTGACTAACTAATTTTAGGAGAATCAATTCTATGAAAGAATCTTTAGATTTACTTTTTGTGTTAGGACGAGGGTCTAGGTCAAACAACACTTTGGGGAGAAAGATTAAAAATAGCAAATCAATTCCAAAATGTAATCTATCACTTGGATTTAGTAGATTAAGCATAAAAATGAAGGAACCAACAAGGTTTCTGAAAAAAATTGGAAGGGATAAATGTTTAGCACCTGTCACAAAATGTTGTTTCTACAACTCTAAAGGGACTCATTCGCCTAAGGGTGAATGGGTCCTAGTGGAATTTTCTAGAAAATTATGGATATGAGATTTAAGTATGAAACCTACACTTCTTCCTTGTAACTCTGAACCTTCACTCCCATGTCCAGATCCATGTAAAATTTGCAAAACAAGATTGTTGTTTGTTGGTGGATAAGGGTTTTCCTCGATCGAAACCCAAGATTGGTAATTAAACCTTGATGAAAAATACAGATCTAAAATATAAAATGTGTGTGCAATCCCTAACCGCAAGTGTGTCTAAGATTAAGGAAGATCAAAATGCAAAGGAACCCTATTCAAGTGTGTTAGAACAAGATCCCTAAAATGAACATGAGCAATGATGAAGACCTACTTTGGGAGATCTCAAATCACCCTAACAAGTCACAAAACTAAATATACCTTCCTTTAGGAAGAAAGTAGAATGATATTAGAAGATGGAACCGCTTAGGAAACAATCATTAGGCTTGGTTTAATTTCTTAGTGCATCTCCCAAAACCTAGAATCCATCATGATTTTCCATAGGCAACTATCATCACTCCTTTGGAAATTCTTGATCTTGATATCAAAATGAGCTTGAAGAATTACAAAAGAAACTAAAATGTTTCTCCAAGACTTCACTTTTGAATGCTTGATTAACTTCTCCTTGCTCTTGAATATGAATACTTGATCTCATGTGTATTTTTTTTCTTGTCTAGTGAAAAATGAATGTGAAATTCAGTTTTATAGGCTTCCTTTCTAATTTTCCAATTATTAGATCCCAAAAGCTGACACTTGAAATTTGAATTTGAGACTTTGAAATGCCACCAAAAACATATTTGAAGTTGAGTTTAAGGCATTTAATGAGGACCCATTCACCCATGGGCGAATGGGTCCTGACCTAAAACTTCAAGACTCCATAAATGTTGAGGCATTAATTTAATAAATAACATTTATTCAATGTGGGTTATGGTGTTTGGAAATAAATAAAATAGGATTTGGGATGCATAATAAAGGCTAATAGGCCCAAAAATGAGGTTTAAAAATGCATAAATGAGAGGTCACTAAAATAGGTCCAAATAAGTGTGAAATTATACTTTCTCCTAGAAATGGGTACAATTTTCTACACTACATTTAGCCCCCACTTTAGTGGCTATATGACACTATGTGCATATGCAAGCTAAAGGAATTCTAACAATAAAATTTATAAAAAAGGATACTCATATGGATTCATTAGGAAGAATGAATCCCCTAAATGCAGTCATTTGCAAAACCATAATATTAGGAACTACATTTTTCAACACAAATTCGTTAGTTCAAAAATCCTCTTATCAAACTTCTACAAAGAATCAAATTTGAGGGTAGATGTATGTCCCCTGATTCTGCTTGCTTTATGGAGGTGGAATCGGGAAAGCCATGGAACCACATCGAATTTATTGAGTCTTATCATAGGGTATTTCAAGTGCAATATCGCATAGTGATAGACACTGGATTAAATTGGGGATGAAATTATGAATCCAATGCAACAAACGACATCGAAAACAAAGTTCTCTAGCCTCCAATATGTTGATTTGAATGGAAATAAAACTAAAGTAAAATATGCATCTTTTTAATGAAATTAGGTATATATGAATGAAAATAACACTTTTACTTATCATTTTAAACTTTACCTCTTTGCAACTTACCTTGGTGTAGAGTGAGTTAGGATGCCAAGTAGAAGAACCTACAGGCCTCCTAGACTTGACATTATTCACGATGAGGTGGCACGGGGCACGAATCAACATACGGTAAGTGGATTCTTCTATGCTTTATCTTTGTTTGCGTGCATTTACAATATTTTTTTATGCAATTTGTATAATTTTAAGACCCTAGAAAAAAATCACAAAGCATCCTCCTTTGTCACAAAGCACCCATCTTGGTTGCAAAGTGTCCCACCTTGGCGCAAAGTGTCCCACCTTGGTGCAAAGTTTCCCACCTTGGCGCAAAGTGTCCCACCTTGGCGTAAAGTGTCCCACCTTGGCGCAAAGTGTCCAAAAATGGTTGAAGTGTCCAAGACCCTATCTAAAAATGGCCCACATGTCCAAGTTGGTCATAAAGTTCCCTAGAGAAACTTTAGTGTACTTTTTAATTATGTAATGAATATATTTAGCATTTAATTTTCATATTTTATTATTCAAATCCCTCCCTGAGCTTGGCAGCATTTTAGAGGAAAACAATTTTGTTTCCTTTGAGAACTAATCACATGACTATCAAAGGAGCAGAATAGTATTCTATAGGATACATGACTATTATGGGTATATTCCATACCACTGATGAGATATAATGATGGCATGTTGCTAGCCCTAGTAGAAAGAAGGGATGTTGACACATGTACCTTTCATCTACTTACCAGGGAGATGACTGTTACCTTGAAGGACATACACCACATCCTATGGTTACCCATCTGAGGTGAGGTTGTGCACTTGAATGATGAGCAAGCATATGAGGAGACACATGATGATATCTTGTCTTGTCTAGGGCGCCCCATCCAAGAGTAGAGCGTCAGACCCCACAATGGGCTTAGATGGCTACTACACACATGGACACCACTACTCCAATGTATTATGATCATTACTACAATACTCACACTGGTTCCTAATGGACAAGGGGCCCAATTAGATGGAGGAATAGTTCACATTATTTGAGGCATGGAGTAGTATAGGATCATCTACTCTTGGGGTCGCAGTATGCTGGCACATTTGTATTATGATTTAGGGTGATTTTTTTACCAAGATCTAGATAGTATAGTGCACTGTACACTCTTATAGGTTTGGTGTTCTTAGCATATCACGTGCACTAGACCCATAGGATATCCTACCATAGCGTCCATGGGCTACCCACGAGCCTATAGTTATTCACTAAGGTGGGCATGGTAGGAGGGTGATTCACTACACTAGCATTTTAGATTCGATCGATTGGATGAGGGTGATATTTCATGGAGACCATATCTCAAGATACCATAGTGGGTAGATGAGAGACATGAGCTAGTTAGACTGTAGCAAGATCAGTTTGTATTGGGATGACATGACTACATAGTGAGACCTTTCTACTATGATCATGGCATGCGCCAGTTTGGATAGGTACAAGTTCCACTAAGGGCTCAACCTAGGCTCCTACGATTAGCACATAGTGCTCCTAGACCTAGAGACACTTGTCATCTTACCATTGATGATCTTTACATTAATGAATTAGAGGATGAGGACCACGTCGTGCCCCTAGTATCTAATGTTTACAATCTAGGAACCACACGAGCCTACGACCAATGGTGGGTTGGAGCATGACCATCCCATGTCTTTCCTAGACATCACCCTACGGCCCGTGCAAGACCTCTTTCAAGGTGCAGAGATGATAGGAACGATGAGGAGGTTGACAAGGATACAGATGATGATGACACAATACCAAATATATTTCTTCATGAGGAGGAGGAGGAGGATATCTAGTCGATGAATGATGATACTGATGAGATATACGAGGCCCCATTTTCCCCCAAAAGAAGATATTCACCTCCTACTTGAGTCACTAGAGCATGTGCATCAATCGTAATAGAGATACACACTCATGAGTGTGGGGAGGCTAGTGGTAACGGGCCATCCACACTTCCTACATAGGAGGGGATGGTTGTTAGATGATTACAAACCAACTTGTAGAGTGGAGATCCAGGTGATGATATGATATTTATGATTTCATTATGCTTTTACATTTATTTATATGATTTATATATATGCCATGATGTGTATTGATATATTCTATAATTTTCATCTTATAGGGTCCACATGAGAGTGGTGTGAGCTCTACCAGCAAGTGACCACAAAGATGGTACCTCCATTTCCCACAAATGATATATACCCTTAGAGTACATGCCCCCACCTTATGTGGGGAAACATGTAGATCTCTTTGAGCTAGTTGCGAGAATGTGAGCAGCATATGAGAGTGCCACCAGATGTGTTGACCGAGCTCTAGCAGAGATTTAAACACTACATACAACATACGACGACCTTCGAGCATCTCGAGCTCTGACTGATGGTAGGACAAAGGCCTCCCTATGAGAAAACATCTTAAGGCTATAGGAGGATCTTACTAGGGTGCAAGTAGATAGAGACTGCACCAATCAGGAGCACGTTGAGGCACTTATATGGGTGGTTGTAGCAGTTGGAGAGGTGCGAGGTCTATAGGCATCCATGAGAAGATCATGATCACATTCTATTGTATCTTGACGAGCACTAGCACCAGACCTCGAGGGGTCTAGCAGTCATAGGCCATACTAGCATTGTATTTCTGATTATATGTACTTAAACTCTTTATGCAAAATATATTAGCAATTATGTTTTTTTTAATGAGCTTATGTGAAATTAGATGTCAATGTGATTTATTAAATAATCCTTAGAATATTTAATAAATATCTCCATGATCTAATGTTTATGTGATCTAATTAAAACATTTCAGTTTACATTAGATACTACATTGTGATTGAGTATGTTATGTTAAATTAAATACACTTATGATCTAATTTCTAGAACACTAAATGCATATAAGGATCTAATCTAACACAATACCCAAAATTTATTTGAATAGTATGCAAACTAAAGTAAAAATTCAAACCCATTGAATAATTACTCTATAATCTAAGACACAAATATTTGTTTGTCAAAGAAAGAAGCAATGTGCGATCAAATAGAACACTATCTACTTAATCTAACAACACTGCTTTAATAAACATATTATTCAAATAAAATGTTAGGTGTAGTATTGAGACAAATGTGTGGCATTGATAGGTTCTTTGAGAGGTGTACCATCCATTTCCGTTAATGTGTATTCTCTAGATCCATAACTTTCATCAATTATATAAGGTACTAACCAATTAGGGCTGAATTTTCCTTTTTTCATTCGAAGGGGCATTAACATTATGTTGATTCTCATATAATACCAAGTCACTTTTATTAAATGTACGAGGGATGAAATGATCATTATAACTATGTTGTATTCATTTAGAATAATCTTGGAGATGCTCAAGAGAGTTAATGTGTTGTTCATCAAGCCTTTCAAGTTGATGCAATTGTTGCTATTTATAAGTAGTATCATCGATAAGCCCCCTAAGAGCAATTCGCAATGAAGGAATTTCTAACTTAAGGGCATTATTTCCTCAATACCATAAACAAGGTTGTAGGGAGTGTTTCCTATAGATTTTTTAATACTTATACGATAATCCCACAATGCATAAGTTAATTGAGTGTTCCAATCTTTATTATGTTTACTTATTGTTTTCCTTAAGATTTGCTCAAGAGTTTTGTTAGTTGATTCCACTTGACCATTTGATTGTGGGTAATATGGTGTAGAAAAGTGATGTTGAATATGAAATGTTTCCAAGAATTTCTTCATGTCATTGTTCTTAAATGGAGTTCCATTATCTGAAACCAATGTGAAAGGAAGAACAAAGTGAGCAATATTGTGTTCCAATATGAAACAAAATATTGCATTAGATGTTGTGGAGTGAAGAGGGATAGCTTCTACCTATTTTGTGAAGTAATATGGCATGGTAATTATAAATGTATGTCGAG
This sequence comes from Sequoia sempervirens, assembly GCA_007258455.2. NCBI lineage: Eukaryota > Viridiplantae > Streptophyta > Pinopsida > Cupressales > Cupressaceae > Sequoia > Sequoia sempervirens. The sequence goes on along the minus strand of VDFB02098118.1, from coordinate 157 downwards.
TGGAAGAAGGAGATGATTTTTTTCCAATAAGATCCAAACCCCAAATTGAGAATGGACAAATAAGAACTTGGGCATGAAGCTTAGAAGCAAGAGCATGAATCAAATTGTTGTATTCTTGACATTTATGACATTTCTTAACATGAACAAAATAATCTTG
>VDFB02098116.1:0-13751 GCA_007258455.2 Sequoia sempervirens | reverse complement strand
GAAGCGAAGGAAAGCATACACACAAGTGACATGACATCCATTCATTAATCACACGTTAATCCTATTCCATTATCCAAAATCATAAGCATACATCAGCCATGCGGGAGGTCAAAAAGGTAATTAATGAAGTTGTCAAGCTACAGGAATATGGAATTTGTTGCTATAGGATACCACCCAAAAAGTATTAATCAACAAGTTTAAACAACAATTAAACAAAAGTAAGAGTATCAAAGATTTCAAACTATGAGCATATTTAAGGCTCATCATTCTACCCCCTACTTAATGTAATGCTGGTCCTCCAGCATTGACTTTCCTTGTTATTTCCCTGAAATCTGTTGGAGAAGCATGACCCTGCAATGAAGTTCCAAACTTGTAGTAAAAACCTCTGGTAAATTCCCATCTTTCAAATCTACAGTTTTCTATTTCTTCATTGATTTCCTTGGCTTGGTAGGAATAGAGTGGCCATATTAAAACTGGGGGTTGGAAGGTTAGTGGCATCCATAATTCAAATCTACTTTGCAAACCCAGTTGCATGTACCTTTCTGTTCTCCTGAGTGCTGCTGTGAAGTTTAAAGGGCTATGAGGCTCTGTCTTTCTTAAACCAACCGTTAATTTCTCCCACCTTGTCTCAATCCTGGAAGAGGCAAGTTTCCAAAATATATATTTCTACTCTTTAAACTCACTGTATACCTGTTGTCTGATATCAAAAAATTTCTCTCTTTCCTGAGGGTAATTCGATCCATAAGTAACTTTAAGCCAGGTTCTGAAAACTATGCATGGATCTGAACTTTCAGCTCTTAGAAAAAGAGGTTCATCTCTTTCTACCTCTTCATATGTTTCCAATTTTTTTCCATAATTGACCTCATTTGCAACCCAAGACATAAGTGCTCTTAGATGAATATCACCTATATAAAGGAGTGGGTTCCATTCAGTTTCTGCAAGAATTAAATAACCATGTAAATAAAGTTCACACATGGAGTTTTTAACCAATTAGGGGCCACTTCATAGGCATCATAGAATTCCTTGGCTGTTTCAATATCAGGATCCAAATTTCTGGAGATCCTCAATAGTTTAAACCAAAGAAACTGTTCCTTGAGGCACATTGCATATACTTTGGGTGGCGGCCTACACTCCATTATCTTTCCAGTTATTTTCATCATTTCATCCATTTTCTTCTGCATATCTTGAATTTCTTGCTTTTTCCTTTCAATTTCCTTTTGTAGCTTTTTCTTTTCCTCCTCCCATAAACTTTGTTGGACTTCAGTTTTGGCGAAATGGCAAAAACATAAAGTCTGGAATGACACAGGCTTCCTCTTAATTCTCAGAAATTCCAAGTATGCAATCAATGGAGTCCTTTTGTACACAACTAAATCTGTGCAAACTTTAGTAGCAATGGATTATCATAGGGTATTTCAAGCAGTTCAAGCACACCTTCTTCTTGCTGTAGGACAAAATCCTCTTGCTGCAGGATGAAGTCCTCTTGCATTATGGGAGAAAATTGTTCTTTCTTAGAAATTTTCTCAACCGCACAAGCCAAGTCATCTAGACTCAGCATTTTCCCTTTATCAACATTACTGGGTTGTGCTGCCTCAGGAACAGCAGAGGAGCTTTGTGGAACATTTGCAGACATACCCAAGGAGTTATCATGACCTGATTCAGCAGAGTCCTCCAAAATTATGACAGTTTTTGTTTGAACGGAGGTTGTAGCAGGCTTAGACCATTTTATCAATGAACTCCTTCTTGGTAGTTTTTCATAAGGAGCAGTAGCTAAGGATGCCTCCTTAACAGTCCTCTTCCTAGTTGGTCTTGAAGATCCAGACTTGGTAGGGGAAGTAGATATTGAAACTGGAGTATTAACGGGTGTTGTTGCAGGAGAGACAGAGACAGGGGAAGACTTCGCAGGAGAGGATGAGGCAAAAAGTTTTTGTTTTTGAATATGTGGGTCCGACTCAAGAGTCTTCCCTACCCCAGACGACTCACCTACAATTGTCTTTCCTTTTTCTCGCCTAGCAGCAGACCTTGTTTGTACCCCGGTAAAGGACATTGGTATAGAAGTTGCAGGACTAGGCGCTGCAGGAGTAGCAGATTCTTGCTCTATTTCTGAACTTGTGGACTCAATTCTCATTTTCTTTCTTCTAGGCTATATAGGTAGTGCCCTAGGGGGTTTAGGCGGTTGAAGACCTTTTCGGGCAACAAACTCATTCCAGGAAAGAGGTGAAACATCCCTTAAAGATCGCTTAGCCAAAAGTTTTATTAGGGCATGATGTGTGACAGAGTTTCCTTTACCCTTTTGGGTTTCATGTGCACTATTTTGGAAAAGGTTCAACAAGAAATTTAGAACATTCACTACCAGTCCATGTCTCATATGACTTAACAATTTGAAATGATATGAATGTAGGTAAGAGAAGCGCCCTTCACAAGTTAAATACCTGATAATAATGATGGCGTATTCAGAGTATGGATAAGGCAGGGACATTCTTTTGCACCCTTGCTTTGAAATTTCCAAAGGCCCATCAGCTGGTTGGATAAAATCTGCCCTAGCAAAGACAACATCCCTTCCAATAGGAAAATTTTCATCAACTGCCGGTAATCCAGTAACTTCTGCAATTCTTTCCTCTATCACAGCTACTGTCAAGCCCCATACCGTAGCCTCATTTTCTGAAAATGTTCTTAAGAATTCTTCTGCAGCCTCTTCATCAAAATAATCAATTCTCAAGAAATAATTTAACCAACCACAATTGGCGAATGCTTGCATTAACTGAGGGTCCTATATCAACAATTCATGAGTGACAGGCTCATGCCTCACCAGTTGACCACCCATGATCAAGAACCCTTAAAACAAAAACTTTGATTGATGCTGAAAACTTGCAAAAGACTCTTCTTCCTTACTGCTCCTCCTTTTCCTTACCAAGAATAACAACTAAACGTTTGCATAAAATAATTTTAATAACTACTTAAACTAAGTAGTTAGCTTGTTCTTAGGATATGACTTCACAATCGTACTTTAGAAAGTACAAGAACATAACTATTTTGGCAAATGTAAATTTGGCACAGGAAAAATATCAAATTAGAATACCCCCGCCCCCTACTTAGCATTTGACATGTGTCCTCACATGTCAGGGTGATAAGTTTAAAGCGTGCAATTACGGCTGACATATACATTACAATTAATGAATAAACGAAAAGAATAAATTATGTGATAGTGAAAAGATTTCGCGTACCTTGAATGTAGGTTTCGGGCATGCCGCAAAGGACAACAACGTATCATGAAACGATAGCTGAGAGAGAAAATGCATGAATGAGGCGGAGTGGTAATATGGATGACATGGCAGATAAAGAAATGAATGATGTGATAGATGAAATAGCGGAGAAAAATGGTTTTCCTTTTTTTAAAAGAAAACTTTATTATGGGCGGTCAACACAATAGTTAAAGAGAAGCTGCAAGAAAAAGGCCTAAGCCTTTTGCTCCGGGAAGATCAGGTGAAACAAACTTTTTTAGAAACTCTTCCTTGGACATCGGCTTATGATATAACCGCAGTCGGTTTCCATTAACTAACAATTTGAAATGGACTGAATCAATTGTGGCCAGCTATGCTGATCCATTGTCAAAGACATTCTCAACTTCATAGGGACCGAGCCAGCAGGTTGTGAGCTTACCTTGGTTTTCTTGATACCTAGAATCATATAGCAAAGCCCAATCATGAGTAGAAAATTGCTTGGTTTTGATATGCTGATCGTGCCACTTCTTCCTTTGCAATTGGACAGCTTTTGTATGCTGCAGGGCAGCTTTTCTCATTTCGTCCAAGGCATTCAGCTGCAAGAGACATTCCTTCTGTGCTTCTGAAATGTCTATATTGAGTTTGAGAGTTGTCCTCAAAGTTTTGTGTTCAAATTCAATGGGCAACATAGCGGCTTTCCCATAAAGTAATTCAAAAGGTGTAAACCCAGTTGTTGTCTTCCATGTAGTTCTGTAAGCCCAGACTGCTCAAGGAAGTATACTGCTCCAATTTTTCCTATGGAGCTGTATTGTCTTTGTTAGGATTGCCTCAATTTCTCTATTTGTAACCTCCGCCTAACCATTGGCTTGAGGGTGATAGGGGTTGGACTTCCTATGCTTAATTTTATAGTCACTCATTAAGGCAGTGATCAAATTAGATGTGAACTGAGCTCCCTGATCAGTGACAAGCTCTCTAGGAACTCCAAATCTGGTGAAAATTTGCTCATACAGAAATTTAGCAACCTTGTTATCACGAGCATGAGTCATTGCCTTTACTTCAACCCATTTTATTACATAATCCGTGCAAACCAGAATATATGACTTGCCATTTGATGGTGGATCAATTGGTCCAACAAAATCCATTCCCCATTTATCAAAGGGGGTAACTATTACCTGTGGATACAGTGGCATTTCATCTGACCTGGTTGGTCTTCCCATACGTTGGCATCTGTCACATTTCCTTGTATAAGCTACAACATCCTTGTGTAATGTTGGCCAATAATATCCTGTTGTAAGAATCTTCATTGATGTCCTTTTGGTTGCAAAATGTCCCCCACATGGTTCATCATGGCAAGCATGCAAGATATCATAAGTCTCATCTTCTCTTACACATCTTTGCATAACTTGATCAGGTCCTGTGTAAAATAGACAATTTGCAATCCATGAAAAGTTAAAACTTTTCTCAATTAACAGTTTCTTTTTTTTGGGGGAGAAGTGAGCTGGTATTCTGCTTGCTGCTAGATAATTAGCAATGTTTGCATACCATGGAGTGTGTACAGCAATGGAAAACAAGTGTTCATCAGGGAACCTATCATCAATGACTTCTTGTTCAACAGAAGAAGTTGTTTGAAGCCTTGATAAAAAATCAGCTACAACATTAGCTCTTCCTGGTTTATCAATGATTGTAATATCAAATTCTTGCAACAACAGGAGCCATCTTGCCAGCCTACCTGAGATGGCAGGCTTGTTCATTAGATACCTGATTGCTGCATGGTCAGTGTAGACAAATATCTGATAACCTGTGATATAATGCCTAAATTTATTCAAAGCATACACTACTGCTAACAACTCCTTTTCTGTGACAGTGTAGTTTAGCTCAGGACCTTGAAGGTTTTTGCTAATAAAATAGATAGCATGCTCAATTGAATTTTCTTTTTGGGCTAAGACTGCCCCTATGCCAAACTTAGAAGCACCAGCATGTATGTGAAAAGGTAGAGTCCATTTTGGACCTTGAAGAATAGGGGCTTTAGTAAGCAAGTCCTTTAGCTGTAGGAAAGATTTTTCACAGGACTCTGTCTAAGCGAATGCAGAATCCTTAGTTAATAAGGCATATAGTGGACTAGCAATTTTGCTGAAATCTTTTATAAACCTTCTATAATACCCTGCATGGCCAAGGAAGCTTTTGACATCTTTTTGTTTTGCAGGAGTTTGTAAATTCAGAATAACTTCAATTTTAGCAGGATCAACTTGAATTCCATTCTTGGAGAGATGATGGCCTAAAACAATACCTTCTTTCATCATTATAAAGCACTTTTCACTGTTCAGAGACAAATTTTGCTCTTTACACATTTCCAATACTTTTTCTAAATTCACCAGTGCTTCTTCAAATGTAACCCCATAGGTAGTAAAATCATCCATATAAATTTCTATACAGTCATGAGATATATCGGCAAAAATACTAATTACTGCTCTCTGAAATGTTGTTGGCGCATTGCATAGACCAAAAGGCAAGACTAAGTAAGCAAATGTTCCCCATGGACATGTAAAAGTGGTCTTATCTTGATCTTCAGGGGCAATTTTTATCTGATTGTACCCACTGTAGCCATCCAAGAAGGAGAAATAACTTTTAACAGACAATGAGTTGAGCACTTGGTCTACAAACGATAGTGGAAAGTGATCTTTTTTAGTAGCAGTGTTTAACTCTCTGTAATCTACACACACTCTCCATTTTCCACCTTTCCTAGGGACAATAACTAGGGGAGAGACCCACTGACTGTCAGAGATTGGGTAGATAAAACCAGCATCAAGCAACTTTTGAAGCTCATTCTTAACTATTTCTCTAAGTGTTGGATTTATTCTTCTTTGGGGCTGACTAACTGGAAAACAGTCTTCTTTGATATAGATCCTATGAGTACAAATTCTAGAATCTATTCCTTTCATGTCCCCATATTCCCATGCAAAAGCTTTATGTTGTTCTTGCAGCATTTTGAGTAGGACAGCTTGTTGAGATTGTGACAACTTGCTATTGATATTCAAACAGTGACCTGGAGATAATTCTATCTGCTTAGTGAGATCACTCATAGAATCTACAGGTGATGTTTGTACCTCTTGTGGAAGCAAGTTATGAAAAATTGTAGAAAATTTAGGCAGCAAACTCTCAGAATTCAATTGTTGCAGGAAACATTGTAAATGACTGGTATTTGAATCAGATGAACTACCCGTATCAGAGTTAGACTACAGAATTTGAAAAAGCAAGGCATCCTCATTCTGAAGTTGTGAGAATGGATCAGTTTGGAGCATCATTAATTGAACCAACGAATTGGCTTCTTCAGTTTCTTCCCCCACATTTGGCCAAACAGGTTGGGACAAATCTAGTTGAGGTCTAGCAGGTGGATACAAAGCCAATTTTTTTGTGGACTGTCCATCAGAAATAGTCATATCTCCAGAACGACATCCTATAAAAGCATCAGCAGTTGCTAAACATGGTCGACCTAGGATAATAGGGTATCCTCCTAAAGTTGCCTTGGTAGATAATATTGTAAAATCAGCTGGATACTCCCAAGATTTAAGAGTGACAATTACATCTTCCACCATTCCATCAGGTGTGACTATGGAGCTATCAGCAAGCTGCAGGACTGTAGGTGTAGACCGAATGTTTAGGATATTGAGGTAGTCCATAGTATGCTTGGTCATGACATTGATGGCAGCACCAAGGTCAATCAAAACATTTTTCACAATTTGGCCATTTATATGTAGTTGCACTACAGGACTTCCAGGGTCAGTATACTTTGGAATGACTACATTTCCCAACATTATATCAGCCAATTTCCCTAAGACATGAATTGTTTGGGGATCCTTTTTCTTCCGTCCAGGTTTCTTCAAACATGCCTTTTTAATGGCTTTTCCATAAATGGGAACATCTTTAATAGCCTGAAATAAAGGAATTTGAATTTGCACATTCTTTAACTGATCCAGAATGTCAAAAGTGGGTTCTTCCATGGATTTAGGTGCAGTACTTTGTAACCTCTGAGGAAAAGGTGGTTTGTCTTGTCTTTTCAAAACAGGCTCCTTAGAAACCATATCAGTTATAGGCATATGCTCAATATGATCAGCAGGTACAGTAGGTTCTTCAGGGGAAGAATCTGGTATCTCAGTAATTAGAGGTGATTGTGGAGCAGGAAGAGTAGTTCCAGACCTCAAATGGATATCAGTAATGTTTAAGGAATAAGCTGGATATTGGTTGGCTTCAGCAAAATACATGGGTTGTTGTTGCGACTGTTGTTGCTTATTATTGGGATTTGACAACGGCTGAGCAGGCATAGGTGTTTGTTTAGGCGGGCATGAGGGCCTGAGGTTGTGGCTATGGAAGCTGCAGGAACCCAGGGGACTGGTTCTGCCATTGCTGAGAACCTCTCCATGGAGGATTCTACTGCCAATTACCTTGACGTGGGGTCCATTGTCCTTATGGCTGCTGCCAACATCCTTGAGGAGATTGCCATTGAGGAGTCTAATAGTTAGGCCAAGGTGGTTGAGATGTATTCCAAGGTGGTGGAGGTTCATATGTAGGTTGCCATTGATTACTATAGCTAGAATAAGGATTACCAAAAGTCAAAGGGTCTTGAGACATACCTTGTCTTTGAGCCCATGGTCTCCTTTGTGCCATGAAGAACACTTGATCATCATCACCTTCTATAGGCTTAAAGTCAGTAGGTAATTGCTTGGCTTCCAGTTTAGCCACCATCTTGCATTTGCAGTCATGTTTCTTCTGTCTGCAATGTGGACAGAACTCGACCAGGATTGCTTCAGCTTCCTCATGTTTCTTCCGAGCTTGCATAGTGTCCAGTTGTGTAGCCATATTGTTAATGATATCTTGCTTAAAGTCAAATAGAAAATTTGTGATCTCCATCCGAGAAACTCCACTGGAAGAAGACTTTCCCATTGTAGCATGATGACCTCTACCTTCTTCACATTTTCTCGAGAGTAATTGAGACATATCTTCACGAGATCATCCCAAGATGCTTGAGTGATATCACCGACTCCCATCAAGTCCAAGGCATCTATGCAAGTATCATTGATTCCCCTTAGAAAAAGTAATTTTTGAGATTCTTCATTAAGAGTATGGTATGAATTCTTCTTCAGAGAAAACATGAATCTTGATATATAATCCTCCAGACTTTCATCTTCCTTTTGTTGAATTCGAAATATGTCATCACCTTTACTGCTACTCTTACAATATTCCTTGTATTTCTCAAGAAATTTGGTTTGCATGACAGGCCAACTATCAACAACACCCCTTCCTAGACTCATGAACCATCTGAGAGCTCCTCCTTCAAGGTAGTAGGGAACAATTTCAGTTTGTGGGCATCTGAAGTGTAGTCCTAACTACGACATAGGATATCAAACTCAAACAAGAAGGTCTCTGGGTCTTCTGTGACCAAGCCATAGAACTTGGGCAGTAATGAAGAAGGAATATTCTTGAGGTTGTCATTGTTTTGTTGAGGAGTAATGGGGAATTCAAAAGTAGGAGGTCGATTTGGTGGATTACGTGCCATGTTCACCTGATCAAGTATAGGAACAAATGGATTTTCTTTAGGGTCTTCATCTAATGGGCCAAATAACAAGTCAAGACACAAATCTTCAGCAAATGGGTCAATATCTAAGTCTCCTTCGTCCTCAAATAGGCTATGAGCTGGTTCAATTTTCTTGGTAATGAATGGTATGTTGGGGAGAAATCTTCCCTTAGCGTCTCTCCTTCTATGCATGCAATGAAAATAAATGGTATTTTAAAAGATTTTGAAAAACTGGCTAAACTACTGCTAAAAATGACTATAGCAAGTTCTTAGATTGACACCATCCCTGGCAACGGCGCCAAAAATGGTCACGCCCACAAAATGATATAAAAGTCACAGCATAACTAAACTTGGGAATTGGACATTCCGACAGGCGACTGACATCTTCTTATGGACGTTCATTTGCTTTGTCAAACCAGGGCACATTTACTTTAAATGGAGCAGCACGGTATGTGCACTAAGAACTAGTTTCCAGTCATCATCTATAGAAAACAAATGCTTAACAGAAATACAACACAAAGCTTTTTAACTCAAACAAAACTCAGCTAAAACAGAAATCATAGCAGCTATTATTAAAGAACAAACTGTGAACTGGCCTTATGCTGCAGGAACAGACATAGGGATGGATTCCTTATGTTGCAGGAACAATACAAGGTTGAGTTTGCATTGAAATCAATAGAAATAGATTCTAACTGGTAATTAGCATGAAATGAACAGTTAACTACAACAACTTGCTAAAGAATACTTACTAAGTGGGCCCCCTTAGCAAGCATCAACTAGATTACACAAGAAGTTGACTCAAAGCTTCATCGAATTTTATTCATACTCAGAACCAGGATACATCGATTACTTTGTTTACAAATAAAAACTTAACACATAACTATATTACTTCTTCAACCTAATTTTAATACATACTGTTTTATCATCCTTGTTCACTCACGCAAGAGGAACGGTTATTTAAATGAAAAAGGCAACTAACTAACTAACAAAGGAAGTCGTGATCATAAATACATTCTGAATCCGTGGAACAAATATTCATAAATGAGAAAGTCCTGCTCACGCTCAGCGACCTAGAGAATATAATTACGCCTAGATCAAAGGCCGTTTGAGCTCCTTCAAAAGATTAGGTCAAAGAGTTGTCACAGAACGCTTCTTCATGAACTGGGGAAATTCTTTAAGCGGTAACTCCAATCCCTCCAACAACCTGCAATAGAAGTGGCGAGAGTGAAGGAAAGCATACACACAAGTGACGACATCCATTCATTAATCACCGCGTTAATCTATTCCATTATCCAAAATCATAAGAATACTCAATGCGGAGGAGTCAAAAAAGGTAATTAATGAAGTTGTCAAGCTACAGGGAATATGGAATTTGTTGCTACAGGATACCACCCAAAAGTCTTTAATCAATAAGTTTAAACAACAATTAAACAAAAGTAAAAGAGTATCAAAGATTTCAAACTATGAGCATATTTAAGGCTAAATGAGTCCCATCTTGTAAATAAACTCCCAAGAATAATAGTCCCTTTGGAGATGCTTTAGAAACATTTATCAAAGCATAATTCCTTAAAAAATTATCTCTTCAAATCACCACAAGGGAAAATTATAATGTTGCAAATTAAAATATTTATTCTCCAAACCCCTAAGCCCTTATTGAAAATAAACCAAATTAAAATAACACTTTTTTTTTGGTGATGCAAGATTGCTAGTACCCCTAGATGCTCCTACATCAAATTCCATCTTCAAAACAAGAATAATTATCTATCAAATACTCAAAAATATCTATAATAGTAACCACAACACATCACTAACACATATAACTAGAAAAACCTTAAAAAATAAGGTACACAAGTCACATGTTATCCTTTTATCATCAACATACGCATCCTAATTTACAATCATAAGTCCCTATATATTCTCTATCTTAGAAAAATTATCTTTCCATCTATAAAAACACATATACAAACAAAATAACTTGAATACTCGTGTATCACAATCTTATGACACATATACCTTCCTAGGACTACCACTACATAGACAATTTTGAATATAAAAAATAACAAAGCATCTAAATAATATACTAACACTCACATAGATTATGAGGATAAATATTCTATCACATAGAATTAAAGAACAAACACTAATATATAAATTTACAAAAACACTATAAAAACCCTCTCCCCTTATCAACTTAGCTCTCTCAAGTTCCTCACATCACATAGAAGATAATATTAAAGAGTTCTAGTCATCATTCCTATTAAAAAAATACATTAATACTTACATGATAAACTCTACACAAATCTCAACTCCAAATTGAAATGAACCAAACCTCTAGGATACACAACAAATCATAGAGAGAAAACTAGAAAATCAAACTCTATCCTTCTTCCAACTCTATGGATCCATAAAATTAAATTGCATGCAAGCACATGAAACTAACATTTAAGCCCATGCAAGTACATGCAACTCATGTGTAAGAACATGTAAAAGAATGACACTGCCTCTACTTTGATACCAAATGTAATAGGAAAAGTACCCATATGACATTCTTAGCAATTGAATCATATATTCACAAAATTATTAAGTATTGAAAAAATTCCACATTATTCGTTAAAGGGGATTAACACATTAATTTGGTCTAAAAAAAATCAACTACATTTTGGTAAGAAAATGAGACATAGAAAATAAATAATGAGAAAGATATAACATAAATCAACCACAAGGGGTGAGGGCCTATCTCGATTGGCTAAAACATCATGTTATAGATAAGAGGTCATGAGGTCTAGTCTCCCCCTCATCTTCGTGGTACTAGAGGCCATGTCATGCCAATGTCATTAGTCACATGAAATTTTTTTACTAATGGCATTGCAGTTTATAGGGGGGCTACCCGATTCTTGCAGTCTAAAAAAAACCTACAGGAAATATAATTAGAGAGAATACCATGGGAAGAATTTTGGGAAAATCCCATCCTCCTAAGAACCAAATGAATGTATTATTTAGCATCACTAGCCTACTAAGCAATATAATATCAAGAAAAAAACCTTTCTTAATTATTCCTTTCTTAATATTTAAATATTTAATATAATATCTTGAAAATACACATTTCTTACTTACACTATCTGATGCCTCCAACATATCAAGATGGGAAAGAAAACCACATAATGCATTACATGGGGCTTAAATAAGGTTAAAAAATACCATGATATAAATTCTCACATCACATGCGTGAATCCATCTCAAAATTGAAAATAACTCTTATGTAAGCTCATCTTTGAAATCTATTAAGTAATTTGGCATGTGTAACTCCCAACTAATTCCCCATGAAGCATTAATCACATCTAATTCCAAGTTAATAAAAATCTCTTTTAAGTCCACTATGCAACTCCTCATTAATGCTCTTTTACATGCCAAATCCACTATCTTTATCATACAAATACTTTTACACATCATTCATGACAAGATGTTATCTTATAAATATATTTATACATGTAAATGATAAAATAAAATAAACTACACATGACATAGCGCTGTAATGCAAAGTAGGTCCATCCCATCTTATGAGTGTAATATCATAAAATTGCACCCCTTGAAATTTCACATACATTCTTGCATCTTCTTTAGTGTCCACTCCCCTAGCATTTGTGTAGGCTCATTTTAGCCCCTGCATCAACCTTTTCCCCTCTCAAGATGCTTGGGACCCCTTTTCAGTAGTTACCCTCGTGCGAAAACTTTGTGTTAAAACTTGTGCTTTTCCCATTCTCATTGTTTTGTAGCATGATGTGTCTGGACACTAGCATGTCGTGTAGACGTCCGCACACCACGCTAGCATCCTGTGACATTTCAACATTCAAACGACTATTTCCAAACATTTTTGTTGGTGGTAATGGCTCAGGATGCCCTAAAACAACTCAAGAAGCTTCTTTTCCCCTTTTTAAAAGTCATCTCTTCAATCCATTTGGCCTTCTTCTCCTATTATGCTTCTATCTTGGACAATCTCCCATCTTGCTCTTGCTTGCACAACTATCTTGTTTGTTACAATAGCCTTCTATAGCACTTTCAAGCTCTCTTGGAAACTCTCTTTGCAACACTCTCAAGCTCTTATAATGTTCTTTTCTCCCTCCCTTTGGATTCCTTAAGCCTTACAGCTAATATCTCCCTTGTCTTGTGCTTGTGAGCATCTTGGGATTTCACACATCCCCAACCTATCGTAGATCTACATTTTGTGATATGGGTTCTCCACCTCAAGTGAGGATTATTTTTATCACCTATATTTTGTGATATGGGTTCTCCTCCTTGAGTAGGGATTGCTTTTATCACTCTTGCATTCACTTCATTTCTATCTATATGGTCCCAACATTTTCTCCAAATCTTACGCATGCAGGTATTGAAGACATTCATTTGTTGGAGGCTTCATTACTTGGATTGTTGTGAGAAGTTTTCTTTCTCTATCCTCTTTAGTTCTATCATTTACTTTACCTTCATTTTTGTTACATTTCATGACTTTCCCACATTCTGGAAGTTCTTAGCGTACTAATTGTTAGTAGTCACTTTGCCATTTCTATGACATTCTTTGATTTTGGTTCGCACGAGATGCCGCTGCACCTTTGATGATTAAATGCATCGCGACTATCATCTATATCTCCAGGCCGACGTCCTTTGGCTCTATAGAATCCTGCTGCCTTTTTCTAGAAAATCTTGGCAGGACTTTCTCTTCTAATCTCTAGAACTCCTCGTGGTTCCTTTTTGAGGCACTTAGGGTAGCTTTCTCCTTTGGGAATATCTTGAGAATAAAGAGACTCAAGGAGTAGTGAATCCCCCTTCTCTACATCTTGGTGAACCTAACATGAACACCCTTATATATATATATATATATATAAAGGACAAATCAAAGATTTATCCTTTCCCAAAAAAAAAATTCAAGGCGTTGCATCGAACCCCATTCCATGTTATCAATAGTGATATAC
>VDFB02098115.1:0-11390 GCA_007258455.2 Sequoia sempervirens | reverse complement strand
TATGTCCAGCTAGTTATGGATTAGATATAGGCTTGTTTGTTTCAGAAAGGAAATGTGTACTCACTCTGGGGCAATAGAATTCTTGGCTATCCACCGGGTGAGAAAGCCAAAAAGTATACTCACTCTAGGGCCACAAAACTTGTGGTTGTCTGCGGGGTGATAAATCCCAAAAGGTGAGAAACATACGCTAGTTGGTATGCACTCACAAACAAAAAGGTGGCTATGGGAAATGTCACTCCACTAGATGGGCTTCCCACTTGGCCATACTAGAGTTATACCTCTTGATAACTTTAATAAGGTGACACGAAGGAAAATGATGTCGTTTGGAGCTCTATGAGGTAAGAAAAACTTTGTATGCATGCTTAAAAATCATAGACATTGTAAATGTAAAATAGTGTAAGGACTATTCAAAGGGATTTTTCTTAATTCGTGCACTATCTCATCTTAAGGAACATCATGCCTAATGTATTGAAGAGAAGAAAAGTGCAAATGTTCTCATCTTGTTTCCAATGGAGGACAAATGCAAGGTCTCATCTTGAGCAACATTGTACCTAGGATATCTAGATCCTAAACCCTTAACCCAAAGACCTAAATCCTAGGAGATGAACCCTAAACCATTAACCCATATAGATTTCTTATTCTAATAATCTCATGAACCCTAGGATATGAAGATCCTAAACCATTAACCCTAAGATCTAAAGCCTAGTAGATGAACCATAAACCCTTAACCCATATAGATTTGTTATTCTAAGCATCTCATGGACCCTAGGATATAAAGATCCTAAACCCTTAACCCGAGGATCTAAAACCTAGGAGGTGAACCCTCAACCCTTAACCCATATAGATTTATTATTCTAAGCATCTCATGAACCCTAGGATATGAAGATCCTAAACCCTTAACCCTAAGAACTAAATCCTAGGAGATGAATTAAGGGGATCCAAGATGCTGGAATAAGGGTAGATAAGAGAATGTGGCTTAAGGGGGGTTGAGAGAGTGACTTAAGGGGATGAAAGAGTATGGATTAAGGGTAGATATACCAAGATATGGATTTTAAAGGGGTCCTAAGAGGATTACTTAAGGGGAATCAATAGAGAGACTTAAGGGGATGCAAGAGGAAGGATTAATGGTAGATATACGAGGATATGGCTTAAGGGGTCCTAAGAGGATGGCTTAAGGGGAATTAATAGAGACTTAAGGGGATGCAAGTCGATGTATTAAGGGTACATATACAAGGATATGGCTTATGGGGTCCTAAGAGGATGGATTAAGGGTTGTTGAGAGAGTGACTTAAGGGGATGCAAGTGGATGGATTAAGGGTAGGTATATGAGTATATGGATTAAGGGGTCCTAAGAGAGTGGCTTAAGGGGAATTAATAAAGAGACTTAAGGGGATGCAAGTTGATGGATTAAGGGTAGATATATGAGGGTATGGATTAAGGGGTCCTAAAAGGATGGATTAAGGGGTCCTAAAAGAATGGCTTAAGGGGATATGAAATCAATTAATTTTTTTTTACAAAATGACAATAAATTATTTAGTTTTATATATTTATACTATCAATTAAATGTATCTAGAACTATATATAGTTACCTGTATCTAGATTTGAATTCCATTGTAATATATGCATTTCCTCTCTTTTTTGTAATGCATCTAGTTTAGGGAGACCTGAAACAAAAAAGGATATAAAAATTTAATTAGAAAATAATGAAAGAAATATATATATATATAAACATATATATGTGATAAATTTTTAACTACATATCGACTGTCAATTAAATATATATACAACTATATACCTACCAATATGTATTTACTCTATTGTACCATCTATATCCTCTCTTTTTTGTAATGCATCTATGATTGTCTCATGATCATCCATTGAAATTGTCCATAACACTTTATTAGCAAGCCTCCCTTGATATCTAACTAGTTTTATATTGGTTGCCAAAATCAAATGGGAATAATGTATAATATTCTTGTGTCTTTCATAATATTCAAATGCAGGAAAGCCATTCTTTCTTATCAAATATTTTCGAAGGCAGGTGCCAACAACAACCACCAAACTAGTTGGATACTCAAAGTTGGCATCATCCACTCTAGGATGTACCAACTTATGTTTTCTCTCAACACATCTAGCCAACCAACACTCTGTCTCCTCTTCACTCCCCTTAGGTGCAACAACAACATACACATGTCCTGCAAATATAAATAAAAAATTCAATAAAGGGTGACATATATTCAATTCACATATAAACATACATACATATAAAATTCAATTAAATTTTAAGTGCCTTCTTGTACAAGATCTGAAACATGATCATAATCATCTGATGTCAACACTTGATTATCTTCAATTGTCATTCCATGTTGTACATGTATCAATGTAGGTGTTAAGGCTCTTTCTTGCCATTGTTCGACCCATTTCATATTTTCAAACACCTCCCAATCACCTGCAATAAATTTTTTTACAAAAGCATGCAATCTCCCTTGTCCATATTATCCATGTGTTTGCATTCGAACTCTTAAACAAATGCCATTTTGTAGATCCATTAATTGTTTCACAATCTTGTTGAGAAAAATATCATTTTCTTCAACTAACCAAAAGAAGTGTCAAATTATTGAGCTCTCACTTGTTCTTGTAGATAATTTGGTATTGCACCAATCTACAATTGCATGTGGGTAAACCCACAAAAGTGGTTTACAATTTGAATGAGCAAGGAAAACTTGTTAAAAATGACCCCATGCCAAAAAAAATCATTCTGGGGGTTTGAATGGACTTGTTGGTTTGAACGAACCAAACAAGATTCACTCAAACCAAAAAAGGGTTTGCTCGAACCAAGGTTTGAGTGAACCCATTTAATGCATGCACGAACAAAAAAAAGTGAAAACCTCTTTTGGGAAGGGGGTTCGCTCGAACCTGGGTTCGCTCGAACCTGGGTTCGCTCGAACCTGGGTTCGAGCAAACACCCCTTTGCCCTCATTCTCCCCCTCAGGCACTTTGAAAGTCTATATTTTTATGCTACGAAGCTTGGGTCGAGGATGAAAATAGAGGAGACTTCAAAAACCCAACTTGAATCAAGTAGTCCTTGGAACAAGCTATCCAATGACTATAATTTTAATATGTTTTGGTTTTATTATGTATTTGTTTTTTTAGTTTTATTAAATATAGGTTTTTCAATGAAAATCAAGCTCTTTGTTTCACAGATGTGGAAAAATAGTAGATTATAAAGAAAAAGATGAAAAATATGAGTACACCAAATATTGAAGTCCTTGATCCAACAAAAGAAAAATTGAATTTTGATACATACAAAAAAAGTTACGCGCTATATGGTCGCACTATGTCTGAATTGTAATTGGTTTGACTTCAAAACTTGATTAAAGAAAAAATATTCAATAAAAAACTATCTAACCAAGTGGAAGCACTAGATATCAAAGTTACAAATCTAAATTGAACATCACTTTTTAAAAAAGTTGTTTTCTAAAAGAAAAAAAAATAGTTTTCGAGGGAGATGGAAAAAGAAGTGCAATCTAATTCCAAAATTTTTGAAAAATTTATATTTAGAATCTACAGACAAAATGTCACAAAACTCTAGTTTGCATCATCTTCAAATTTTTCATAGTTTAGCTACTATAGGTGCCTAAAAGTGAAGATTTAGTTTAAAAAAATTATTTCAGTGTCCAATTTGGCCAAAAATTGTAAATCACTATTGTGGGATCACCCGTGTGTATCTTTGAATTTCACATAATTCTCAAATTTTATTTGCTCTCTAGCAAGAGATCTTTTCACACGTGCATCTGCTCCATCATGTTCTCCTTTACCATGTCCAACTTCAAAAAATCTCCACATGTGTGGGATATTACTTTCCTAATGAACAATTCTACATAACCAATAAAACATTCTAGGATTCCTAAATTGACCCATGCAATTATCCAACCATATGAGATGTTCTCTCATTTGAATTCCTCTCTTTTAAATTTTTATAATATATATCAAAACAATATTGAACAAACTCAAATGAATGTAATTGATTATCACTTACATAAAAATGGTACTCTAGAAAAATTTCTATTATCTTCTCTACTATCATTTGCATGTCTATAAACAATAGGAAAAAATATAGCTACTTGCATTGAATTATAATAAAGTGATTGAATTTCTTCTTGTGGAGCAAGAGTATAATTTTCAGCAAAATCAACAACTAACAATATAGTTCCAATTGGGAATGTGTTTTTACATAAACAAAATTGATTATCAATCCTATAAGCATATTGAGAGTGTTTAACATATTTAGGTACAGTCTTATCTTTAAATTCTTTAATAAATGCATGCACAGTAAATTTTTCCACAATTAGCTCAAAACATTTTCCAAATTTTCCATCTTTTCAAGAATACTCAACATTTTTATATTTTTTAACATCCACTAATTGTTTTCCAAATTCATCTAAACTACTTTCACGAATACATTCTCCTAACAATGAAAAGTTACCACATCTATCGCATTCTCTAGAAACACATGCTTTTAAATAAAATAAGTTTCCATTAGAGGATTCACAAAACAATCCTGCTATAAAATCTTTGATTGTTTCAAGTGGAATATTAATAGCACAAATGTCCTAC
This sequence comes from Sequoia sempervirens, assembly GCA_007258455.2. Taxonomy (NCBI): domain Eukaryota; kingdom Viridiplantae; phylum Streptophyta; class Pinopsida; order Cupressales; family Cupressaceae; genus Sequoia; species Sequoia sempervirens. Next base: position 6,773 of record VDFB02098115.1, on the reverse strand, counting down.
ATAATTTGGTTAGCATGCAAAGCACAATGAAACATATCATAACAATAATGAAATTGTACATTCGTATTACAACACGAGCAATAGCCTTGAGGACCACAAGAAAAATCCCAAGAGATACCCTATTCTTCATCCTAGTCTTATTATGTTAATCTATGAACATTTTTAAAGCATGTCGGCTTTATCAAAACCGGTTGCCTCCATGGCATCTGAGGACTATGATATGGACAGTGGTTCAGAGAATCATTCTAAGCCTAACCTGGAGAGAATTGTTGAATTCCATCTGTCCCTTGGTCGCGCCCACAAAAGGATATGAAAATCACAGTAAAACCTTTCCTAGGAATTGGACATTCCAACAAGTGACTAATATCTCTCTATGGACATTCATTTACTTTTCAAACCAGGGGACGTATACTTTAAATAGCGCAGCACAATATATGCACTAAGAACTGGCTTTGGTCAAAACTTAGTAGAAATAAATACTGGAAAGGAATTCTATCTACGCTATAGGAAGGTAATGCAAAGTTCTTTAACTCAACTATGATTTGATTAAAACAGAAACCATAACAACTATGACTGAAACACAAACTGTGAACTCACCTTATGTTGTAGGAACAGGCACAGGGATGGATTCCCTATGCTGCATGAGCAATACAAGACTAAGTTTGTATGAAAACTTCAAAGATGAAAGTTAACTGAAAATCAACAAAAAGAATAGTTAACTAACTAGCTGGCGATACTTACTAAGTGGGCCCCCTTAGCAAGCATCTATCGACATTATGCAAAAGCTTAACTCAAAACTTCATCAAACTTTAATCTCATGAAAAATAGAATATATACATTGCTTTGTTGATATAAACTAACAACAAACTCTATCTCTTGTCAAACAGATTCTGCTTTTCATTATCATACTAACTCTTACATGATATCTGCTATCTCTCTATCACTATGCTTCTATCTTACTCTAACTATCATCTATTTCCTTTTTTTTCTCACTCGTGCAGAAGGAGTACTTTATTTAAAATTAGGAGAGCAACTAACTAACTAACCCTATCAAAGAAAGATGTGCAAGTAAAGTGTATCCCAGAATCAAGGAACAAACTTCATAAATGAATTTATTCATTTAACCCGATCCGGAGAGAATCTAGCCTACCTCTTTCCAAATCGATCATTATTAAAAATATTTCCAACTGTTTTGGCTTCAAAGAGTCTTCACGGAGCTTCCTCAAGTCATGCAGAAATGAATTTACTAAGAAGCTAAGATCTGTCATGCTTGAATCGGGATCATTCTTCAACAACCTGTGAAACAAAAGGTAACAGATGCGAAAGAAAAGGCGTATGGCACATACACAATATCCGTTCATTAATCACACATTTAAATCTATTTCATCATTCAAAAACTGTATGCGACATACCAATCATTTAGGGAGTCAACAAGGTAATAAATGTAGTCAAGTCAACACAATAAGTTGCAGGAATATGCAAATGTTTTGCTATAGGATATCCCCATAAAAGGTTTCAAAAGAGTTTTAAACAACCATGAATAACAAAAGTAAAGGCATTAAAAGTTTATCATAATATCCAAACTATGAGCATATTTTGGGCTCATCACTGCCCCCTACTTAGCCTAATGCTGGTCCTCTAGCATTAACTTTCCTGGTGGTTTCTCTGAAGTCAGTGGTTGTTGCATGACTCTGAAATGGAGTTCCAAACCTGTAATAAAATCCTCTGAAAGCCTGACACCTTTCATAGCTACGGTCTTCTAAATCGTCATTAAGATTGGTAGTCTGATAAGGATAAAGGGGCTACATTAGCACAGGAGGTCTGAATGTCAATGGCAACCACAGTTCAAATCTCTCTTGAAGTCCCAACTGTATATATCTGCTTGATTGTTTAAGAGCTACTGTGAAATCTAGGGGACTGTGAGGTTTGGATCTTCTTAGTCCAACAGTTAATCTTTCCCACCTTTTCTCACTTCTGGTGTATGCCAGTCTCCAAAATGAATATGACTGTTCCTAAAATTCATCATATACCTATTTCCTGATATCAAATATCTTCTCTCTGGCTGGAATATTATTAATGCCATATGTCAGAGCAAACCAGTCTTTCAACATTGCATGGGGGTTTGAACTTTGAGAGCGTAATGGAACAGACTCATTTCTCTCAGCTTCCTCATATATTTCCCATTGCCTACCATAATTCGCTTCATTTGTTGCCCATGACATAAATGATCTCAAATGGATATTACCAATATACAGAAGAGGGTTCCATTCTATTTCAGATGGAATTAAGAAGCCATGTAAATAAAATTCACACAGAGAATTTCTTAACCAATTAGGGGCTACCTGGTATGCCTCATAAAATTCGTTAGCAGTGTGAAGTATAGGATCTTGATTTCTAGAAATTCTCATTAGTTGGAACCATAAGAATTATTCCTTAAGGCACATAACATAAACTCTGGGTGGTGGTCTGCATTCCATAATCTGACCAGTTACTTTTAACATTTCATCCATTTTTGCTTTCAACTCAACAATTTCCTGCTTCTAACTTTCAATTTCTTTTTTTAGTTTCTTCCTTTCTACCTCCCATAGACTTTGTTGCATGTCAGTCTGGGCTATGTGCTAGAAAGTCAGTGTTTGCAATGTAACTGTTTCCCAGTTAGCTTTGACATATTTCAGAAACTCAATCAAAAACATCTTCTTATAAACAACAATGGCTTTACAAGTTGCAGGGTGAAATGTAGCTTCACTAGGCACATTCAATTGTTCAGTCAGTTCCTGTTCTTGCTGCAAGATGAATTCTTGTTGCTGCAGTTGAGAAGACTATGCTTCCTCTGAAAACTGCATAGTAGCGGTAGCCAAGTCATCAAGATTTGGTAACCCTTGCTCATTATGCTCCATTTCCTTTGTCTCAACTTGTTCCTCTTCAGGAACAAATGAACTCTGTGCAGCATTTTTGGACACATTCTGAGAAACATCAAATTCAGACCCTACAGACCCTTCTGAAATTACAATAACCTCTGGTTGAGGTGAAGCAGGGGAGGTCTTATATTGTTTCCTTGTGGAAACTCTTCTTGGCACTAGTGCGGCTGCAGGAGATGTTCTAGTAGCCTTCCTTTTTCTAGTCTGCTTAGAGGGCTCTGCCCTGCTAGAGGATGATGGTGAATTGGTGTTAGCAACAGGTGTTGCTGTAGGAGAGACGGCTACAAGGGAAGGTGTTGTAGGAGAAGAGCATTGCCTTTTCCGAGAACGAGGGTCAGACTCTGGGGTTTGTTCTGCCCCAGATGACTCACCGCTTCTTTTATTTTTCCTCTCTCTCTCCCAGTGGCGCACTCCAGTCAAAAAAAAATCTTGTTGCAGAGGATTCCCCGTGGGGGACAGCAGACCAAAAATATAGAGTAGATGACCCCTGCCCGCTCTAATTGGTAGACACACCTCTTCTTCTTTTCCTGAGGTCAGGTAAGTACCCTAGGGGGGTTGTGGAATTTGCAAGCTCTTTTGGGCAACGAATTGTTGCCAGGAAAGAGGTGAGGCATCTCTCAAAGAGCGTTCAATCAGTAATTTGATAAGGCCATGGTGAGCAACAAAATTATCTTTCCCTTGTTGGGTTCCATGGGCACTTTGTTTACTTATGTGTTTGCCAGATCAATAAGGAGGAGGCAACGATACCTGCTTGCATCCCTGCTTGGAGACTTCCAAAGGTCCATCAGTGGGCATTGAAAACTCAGCCCTTGCAGCGACAGCATCTGAAGAAAAAATTTCTCCAATGACTGGAAGCTCGGTTACTTCAGCAATTCTGTCTTCAGTTGCAACAACCGTTAGACCCCATACAGTGGCTTCCCTTTCAGAAAGGGTTCTTAAAAATTCTCCAGCAGCCTCCTCATCAAAAGCATTTAAACTTAAGAAATAGTTTAACCATCCACAGATGCTGAATGCATGGACTGTTTGAGGATTTTGCAATAATAATTCATGAGCTACAGGCTCACGTTGCACCAACTAACCACCCATGTTCATAGTTTTCCCCTAGCTAAACTCAATTCCTTGCTGAAAATTCAAATTCTCTGTTTCCCTTTCTGCTCTGGTTTTTCTTCTGTCGTGCCGTCACATTTCTTTCTTTTCCAAAAATGAACTTTTTGAACAAACAGTTTTAATCATAATTTATAAGAAAAACATGCAATAAAGAAGGACATGCGATCATATTTGGAAAGTACCAGAAAAATAATAAAGAAAGGTTATTTGCACAGTTATGGCAACGGTGAAAAGACAGGTTTTAAAAGGTGGATTACCCCGCCCCCTACTTAGAGTATGACATGTGTCCTCACATGTACTAAAAAATAGGCGGAGATCGGGTAATAATGACTGGTACTGTCATAGCAGTAAATAAATAGAATAAAATAAATCAAATATGCGATAACAAAAAATATGGCGTACCTTTGATATTTGTATGTACGTGTGAAGAAAGATGACGGCGTCTGCATGAGTTGACAATTGGGAATGATATCATAATTAAGGGTGATGCAGATGGATGAAGTGGATGGGTGACGTGGGCAGACGAGATGAATACATGGAATGGATGGATGGGATGGATAGATGGAAGATAAAGGAGTGAGATGGGGTGATAAATGAGAATGGAGAAAAAGGGGTTTCCTTTTAAAAAGAAAACCTTTATTATGAGCATATTTTTTTTAGAATTACGGTGAAGCTACAGGAGAAAGGCTAAAGCCTTTGGCTGTAGGAAGAGTAGCGGGAGGAACCTGAACAAACTGATGCATGAATTCTTCTTTTGAAACTGGTTTATGGTACAACCAGAGTCGATGGCTATTAACTAGCAATTTGAAACGGACTGGATCAATTGTCACCAGCTGTACAGCTCCATTGTCAAACACATTCTCAACTTCATAGGGGCCAAGCTAGCATGTTGTGAGCTTACCTTGGTTCTCTTGATATCTGGAATCATATAATAGAGCCCAATCACTAGCAGAAAATTTCCTAGTTTTGATGTGTTGATCATGCCATTTCTTCCTTTGTTGTTGGATTGCTTATGTGTGCTGCAGGGCTACTTTTCTCATTTCGTCCAAAGCATTTAGCTGTAGGAGACGGTCCTTCTATGCTTTAGATATTTCCATATTGAGTTCAAGAGCTGTCCTCAAAGTTTTGTGCTCAAATTCTATGGGCAACATGGCTGTTTTCCCATAAAGCAGCTCAAAAGGTGTAAACCCAGTTGTTGTCTTCCATGTGGTCTGTGGTATTTGCTTCCAAAGAGTCGGTTGCTCCAATATTTTCTATGGAGCTACACAGTCTTTGTTAGGATCGCCTCAATTTCCCTATTTGTTACCTCTGCCTGACCATTGGCTTGAGGGTGATAGGAGTTGGACTTCCTATGTTTGATCTTATAGTCATTCATTAGTGCAATGATCAGATTCGATGTGAATTGAGCTCCCTGATCAGTTACAAGCTCTCTGGGAACTCCAAATCTAGTGAAAATTTGTTCATATAGAAATTCAACAACCTTGTTATCTCGAGCATGAGTCATAGCTTTTACCTCAACCCACTTTGTTACATAGTCCGTGCAAACTAGAATGTATGACTTGCCATTTGATGGTGGATCAATTGGTCCCACAAAATCCATTCCCCACTTATCAAAATGGGTGACTATTACTTGTGGATATAGTGGTATTTCATCGACCCGGATTTGGTCTTCCCATATGTTGGCATCTATCACATTTCCTTCTATAGGCCACAACATCCTTGTGTAATGTTGGCCGATGAAGTACCTATTCTGTGAGAATTTTTCATTGATGTTCTTTTGCTACAAAATGTCCCCACATGGTTCATGCGACAAGCATACAAGATATCATAGTCTCATCTTCTCTTACACATCTTATCACTTGATTAGGTCGATTATAAAAGCAGAGACAATTTGTAATCCAAGAGTTAAAACTTTTTCTCTATTAGAAATTTCTTTTCTTTTGGAGAAAAGTGAGCCGGTATTCTATTTGCTACTAGATAATTGGAAATGTCTGCATACCATGGTGTATGTGCAGCAATGGAAAACAAGTGTTCATCTGGGAACCTATCATCAATGACCTCGTGTTCAACAGGTGCAGCTGATTGGAGTCTTGACAAAAAGTCAGCTACAATATTAGCTCTTCTTGGTTTGTTAATGACTGTAATGTCAAATTCTTGTAACAACGGGAGCCATCTTGCCAATCTACCAGATATGGCAGGTTTGTTCATTAGATACTTGATTTTTGCATGGTTAGTATGGACAAATATCTGATAACCTATGACATAATGCCTAAATTTATTCAAAGCATACACTACGGCGAGCAATTCCTTTTCTGTAACAGTATAGTTTAGCTCAGGACCTTGAAGGTTCTTGCTGATAAAGTAGATAGCATGCTCAATTGAATTTTCTTTTTGACTTAAGACTGCTCCTATACAAAAATCAGAGGCATCAGCATGTATGTGGAAAGGTAAATTCCATTTTGGACCTTGAAGAACAGGGGCTTGAGTAAGCAAGTCTTTTAGTTGCAAGAAAGATTTTTCACAGGCCTCTGTCCACTCGAATTGAGAATCCTTAGTTAACAAGGCATAAAGTGGGCTAGCAATTTTACTGAAATATTTTATAAACCTTCTATAATACCCTACATGGCCAAGGAAACTTCTGACATCCTTTTGTTTTGAAGGAGTTTGTAAATTTAGAATAACTTCAATTTTAGCATGGTCGACTTGAATTCCATTCTTTGAAATATGATGGCCTAGAACAATGCCTTC